>CM064549.1:7008337-7295837 GCA_032716605.1 Paralithodes platypus | reverse complement strand
CTTGAGATGGTTCGGCCATTGGAACGTATGGAAAGCGAGAGAATGACTAAGAGGGTGTACGAGAGTGAAGTGGAGGGACAGAGAGGGAGAGGTAGACCGAAAGAGAGGTGGAAGGATGGAGTGAGAAAGTATATGAACGAAGGCGGTGCTGGTTGGGGGGAGGGGCGTCGACTGACTGGGGACAGAGGTGCATGGGGCGGTTTGTTCGTGGCCACCCCTTCGGGGATCACGGCGTCAGGCAATAGATAGATAGATAGATAGAATAATAAATAATAAATATATTAATAAAGTAAGTAAATCAATACGCCATCCCCCTTAAGGGGACATGGGTCGCTTTTCTGGTCACTTTTCTCCCTCATGCTTAGCCCCATTAGTTTTCAGATGTTAAGATGTTTGCCCCATTAGTTAGTCGATTTTAAGACCTTTTGCCCCATTTCTTCGTCAATATTTAGACCTTTCGTGCTATTTAGGTGTCGACGTTTTCCCTGGCGAACGATAGTGAGCCTGTAATGTTGGAAGAACCGGCCTTCGGCCGGGATTTTTTTTACCGAAAAATGTACAAATTAATCTAGAAGGGGGATCTAATGGATGTTTTTTTTTTTCTTAATTTGATGGAGGTCTAGGGAGGAAACTAGAATAATAATGAATACATGCAAAAATCGCCCAAAAAGTGAACCATCTCCCCTGAAAGAGTTAGTAGGGTGGTCACTTTTACGCCGGGTATATATTTTTCCGTACATTCAGGTCGGGCACTTTTATGAACTAGAGCTTAATAAACATTAAGTCGTCTAATGCAGTGCAGCTTTGGCGTAATATTTCCATTTCAATAAAAAGCTCTGGAACATTTGTTGTATCATAAAGAGGTTGAATTCGACTTGTTCATACATTTGTGATATATGCAGTATACTGTATATATATATATATATATATATATAGTTCTATATATATATATATATATATATATATATATATATATATATATATATATATATATATATATATATATATATATATATATCTCTCGCATTATCAAAATTAGGTCACTTGCCCTATAAAAAGTTAACCCATTCAGTACCGGTTACAAAATGTCCACTATATTCTGGTAACTATTTGACGATTATATTCAGCTTAGGATGGACGTTTATCAATTAAAAGGCTACAGACTATCTCAATAAATCCTTTTTAAGCTACCATATAATTATCTCTCCTAAGCTGCATATGATCGTCTAATTGTAGCTGAAATTAAATTAAAAAGACGTCACAGGTACTTTTGTTTAACTATGTGAGAGAGGGAGACAAAAGGCAGAACTGCCTGTGGTGAGTGCCTCCCCCAGAGTTGAAAGAGTGACAGTGCCAAAGTCAAGGGACGTTCGAGCCAAAATGCCTGAACACAGAGTTTGAAGCAATTCAAGTCATAGGTTGAGGGAAAGACTGATTCTGGGAGAGTTCCAGAGCTCAGCTGTTGAATAGAAGAAAGATTGAGAATAACGTTTCGCTATGGGGTTAGAGAGTTGCACAGAGCACGGGTGGGATTGTGTTGCAAGACGGATGCTACGTGCTCTATGAAGAGGGGATGGTGTACACCTAGAGAGCTCTGAGGAACGATAACATCTCTATCCCCTTAGATCATCATCAGCCTCCCCCCTCCCCCCCCATTCCATCTCCACCCCGCTAGATCATCCTCCCTCCCTTCCCTCCACCATTACCATCTCCCTCCCCCTAGCTACTGTATATCATCCTCACCATCCCTCCCCTCCCCGCCCCTTTCCCAAGATCATCACCACCATCCCACTGCTCCTCCATTCCCACCCCATCCCCTCCCCTTCCTCCCCTTCCCACCCCATCCCCCTAGATTTTCGCCACCATCCCTCCTCCCCTCCATACCTCACCTTCCCATAACCCTTCCACAAGATCATCCTCAGCACCTCCCACCCCCTCCTATCCCTTCCCCATCTCCAACCCCCTAGATCATCCCCCTTCATCCTCCCGCCTCCCTTCCTACCCCCCTCCCCCTAGCTAGATCATCCACCCCATCCCTCCCCCATCCCCCCCCCCCCCCCCCTTCCCACCACCACCCATTTCCGGTTCATCTCCCCTTCAGTTGCTCCCACAATAATTTCCCCTCACCCCAATCCATTTATCTCTGTCCCTCTCCCCCCACCCCCCTCTCTCTCTCTCTCTCTCTCTCTCTCTCTCTCTTATATACTACCGAGCATAGACAGCTCCTAAGGGGAGATGGGCCGGTTTTTTGGTCTATTAATTTATTTATTCCTGTATTTCTTAGTTTCCTCCCTAGACTTCCATCAAGCTTAGAAAACACCCCCTAGAACCCCCTTCCAGAATGTGTTTCTACATTTTTCGGCAGAAAAATGTCCCAGCCAAAGGCCGGTTCCTCCTAAAATGTCAGGCTTGCTATCGCTCGTCAGGAAAAAAATCGACGCCTAAATGACACGAAAGGTTTTATATTTGACAACGAAATGGGGCGAAAGGTGTTAAAATCGCCAATCTAATGGGCCGAACGTCTTATAATTTCAAAAAAAATGGGGCTCAACACGAGGGAGAAAGAGGGACCAGAAAAACGGCCCATCTCCCCTTAACACACAATTGGACTTCTCCAAAATGTTATATATATATACCGGTATATATATATATATATATACATATATATATAAATATATATATATATATATCTTGAAGGGGGGTCTAGGGGGTGTTATTTTTAAGTTTGAGGGAGGTTTAGCGAGGAAACTAAACATAATATATAATGAATAAATGAATTCATAAAAAAAAATAAAAAATAAAAAATAAAAATAATAATAATAATAAAATCAATAAACAGCCCCTAGCCCCTTATAGATCTGAAACCTTTGCAGCAACCCACAGTGTATTTTTATAAAGGATTCAATATATAAAGATCATTAAGAAACTGTCAACTTGAGATTACCCTTAGAAGCCTAGTGTGTGAGTCGTAGCAGGGGTCTTGTGTTATCTCTCTCTCTCTCTCTCTCTCTCTCTCTCTCTCTCTCTCTCTCTCTCTCTCTCTCTCTCTCTCTCTCTCTCTCTCTCTCTCTCTCTTTTTTTATCTTTGTTTTTCTCTCTTTTTCTCTCTCTTTCTCTCTCTATCTCTCTCTCTCTATATATATATATATACCGGGTATATATATATATATTGAGAATATATCACAAATACACGTGAGCCACTAACTGTTTCTAATCTCTCAGTGGGGATCGAACCGTCGACCATCAGGACGATAGCCGACGCTTTAATCAATTACACCACGGCAGTCTTTATACTGTATAGGCAGTTTATATACTGTATATAATATTTTTTCTTTTTTTCAGATTAGTAATTTCAATTTTGATATAACGACTATCATCATTAAGTTACAACATTACCTTTAATTTCCAGGGGGTTTAATGCTACTTTAACCCTTTCAAGCTCCAATACGCGTTTCTGTTCTGTTTTCTGGCTACTATTAGACGATTTTATTCATTCAGAGTAGTTACATTATATGAAAGTCAAAGGGTTGATTGAGATAGTATTTACCCTTTTAATTAATACTCACAGATCCTTCCTAAGCTGCATAAAATCGTCTAATGATAGCCAAAATAAACTGCAAAAACGCGTCAGAGCTTCAAGGGGTTAATTCCCCCAATACAATGCTTATACTCTGTTCCTTTTTAACTGGCGGTAAATTTCAAAATCCCCATCAAGATTATTTTGAAGATTTAGTAGTGAAATACGGTGTTAATTGTATAAACTGGGTCTTAAGGGGAGGCTGATTTTTTTTCTGGACCCCCTTCTCCCTAATGATTAGCCCCACTAGCTTTGAGATTATAAGACGTTCGGCCCATTAGTTTGGCGATTAAACACCTTTCGCCCTATTTCGTTGTCAATTTTAAGACCTTTTGTGCCATTTAGGTGTCGATTTTTTTCCTGGCGAGCGACAGCGAGCCTGCAATTTTAAGAGGAACCGGCCTTCGGCTGGGAAATTTGTCTACAGAAAAAACTACAAATTCATCTTGAAGGGGGGTCTAGGGGGTGTTTTTCTAAGCTTCATGGAGGTCTAGGGAGGAAACTAAAAAAATATATGAATAAATGAATTAATAGACCAAACAAACGGTCTTCCTCTCCTCAATATGATGCAGAGACATAGTAGTTTCATATTTGTGTCCATTAGGTATCTATAAATTAGCTGTTAAGGGATTCAATTTACCGTCAGCTGAAATAAAACATAGTATAGTTATCTTCCCTTCAGTGAAGCTATATAGGCAATTTTGTTTGAAAGGGCGTCACCGGCTTTATTTTATCTTTCTCTCCTCTTCTCTCTTTCTCTGGCTTGTATCCATTCGGCCCCATTCAGCAAACGGTTTTAAGACGTTTATCCCCATCCAGGTGTCGATTTCTTCCTGGTGAGCGATAGCGAGCCAGCATTGTATGGAGAAATCCGGCTATCGAAAAATTTACGAATTTAGCCTACTGTCAACAAATATTTTGTAAAATATGCTGGCTCGCTACCGCTCGCCAGGAAAATATAAACACCTTGATGGGGATAAACGTCTTCAAACAGTAAGCTGAATGGGGCCAAATGGATACAACCCAGAGAGAGAGAGGGAGAGAGACAGAAAAAACGAGGTGGGCCCCCTTAAGCTCTGGTAAGACCTCGCCAAAATAAGTTGCTAAGCTCCTATATTTGTGGAATGATACAAGAAATATAAGAGTTACACAGAGTTACACAGATACTCAGATCACACAGACCTTGCGATCCCTACTATAGGTGCTACGGCCGTAATACAACTAGACAGGAACAGTTTATGGTAGAAGGATAGGACAGTCAAGTAGAAGGCTCTCTCTCTCCACCCTCCACTCCCTCCGACTAAAAAGCTATACCCCTCCTCTCCTCCCTGCCTCCCATTTGTATTATTCCCATTTGCATCCACCCTCCTTCCCTCCCTTCCCTTTGGCAGCATCCTTCTCTCTTCCGTCTTTCCTCCTTTCCTACCTTCCTTGGCTTCCTCCTATGCTCCCTCCCTCCCATTCTTCTGCTCTCCCTTCCTTCCTCCCTTCCCTTCATCTTCTCCTCCCTCCCTTCCTTTCTTCCTCAACTTCCTCTTTTTCTCCCTCCCTCCCTTTCTTCCTCTCTTCCCTCCCTCCCTCTCTTCATCTTTCCCTTCCTTCCTCCCTTTCTCCCTCTTTTTTGTTCAACCCCTTCCTCCTCTTCTCCCTCCCTCCCTTCCTCCCTCCCTCCCCCCTCTCATCCCTCCATCACTTTAACCTTCAACACACCAGATCCAAAATGTCAACCCATCGTAAAATTGGCAATATAAAATATAAAAATGAAAGCTACCTTTGTGTCAGTGGATGTAATTGGTCCTTTAAACTACCGTCGCAGCCAATGACAGGACAGGGAGAGAGTTACACGGAGTTACAAGGAATAGTTAGTATCTCAGAGACCTTGCGGTACATTCCGCGGAGATACTGGAAGTGGAAGGAGAGACTGTTTAGTGCACTACACTCTTTACAGAGTGTGCAAAATACTATCTACTCTCTTCTTGAACTGCTCTACTGAAGAACTATTTACAATTTCGGAGGGAAGTTTGTTCCATGTAGAAGAAATCTTATATGTGAAAAAGTTTCCACAAATACTAGTGCTGAACCTTTTAAATTCCAATTTCCAGCCATGGTTGCGTGTTGTATTCGTATAGAGGTTAAACATTTTGCTATAATCCACATTGTCAAACCCATTAAGTATTTTAAAAACTTCAATGAGCTGACCTCGTAGTCTGCGAGAGAGAGAGAGAGAGAGAGAGAGAGAGAGACAGAGAGAGAGAGAGAGAGAGAGAGCGAGAGCGAGAGCGAGAGAGAAGAGAAAATGCGAGAGCGAGAGATTCGAAATGTCAAGAACCAAGCAGTGTGTGAGAGAAATTATATTTTTGAAGGCCAGAGTTCAACGGAGGAAAGACATCTGAAGACAAGGGTATTACCATTTACAGTTTCAGGGACGTCTTTTTGTGTTTATTTCAGCTGAGTTTAGACGATTTTCTGAAGCTTAGGAAGGATGTTGGAAGGATATATGGTAGCTTAGGAAGGATGTTGGAAGGATATATGAATATATATATATGAAGGATACATTTTATGAATGGAGGATGCCTTTAGGCACATGGACCTTTTTGTTTTATCTGTGTTTTTCCTTCCTCCGTTCATTGTCTCTTAAAAAAAAAAAAAAAAAAAAAAAAAAAAAAAATGGTAGCTAAAATGATTACAATCTGCCGATCATATTACAATCTGCCGATCATATTACAATCTGCCGATCATATTACAATCTGCCGATCATATTACAATCTGCCGATCTTATTACAATCTGCCGATCATATTACAATCTGCCGATCATATTACAATCTGCCGATCATATTACAATCTGCCGATCATATTACAATCTGCCGATCATATTACAATCTGCCGATCATATTACAATCTGCCGATCATATTCCGTTCCTCAATATCCCAGTAAGTTTAAAATATTGGAAACACCTCACTCACCTCCTCAACCTCCCTCCCTCCCTCCTCCCACCAACCTCCCTCCCTCCCTCCCTCCTTCCACATCCATTACGGTTGGATTTAATACAATATCAAGACATTTCGTGCCATTTAGGTGTCGAGTTTTTTTTCTTCTGGCTAGCGATAGCTAGCCTGTAATTTAAGAGGAACCGGCCTTCGGCCGCCTAGCGTCTTGGACTTCTATCCAGAAGGTCCCAGGATCGCGCCCACGCTCGGCGCAGTAAAGGTTTTTCACAAGCACTGAGTCGTTACCGTCCCTCATGACCAAGGTGATGGGGTAGTAGTACAGAACCCCAATGGAAATACGCCTAATCGTCCTTTTTGGGCTATCCTTAGCTGGCTTAGCATGCGTTAGCTTTAACGACTATTATTATATTGAAGGGGGATCTAGGGGGTTGGGGGGGGGGGGGGTTAGTTTGATTAAGGCCTAGCGAGGAAAATAAAAACAATATTTGAACATATAAATATCTATATACCCCCAAAATAACCACTGTCCCCTTAAAGGTTGGAAAACATGCAGTGGGTAAAAAGCTGAGAGAGAGACACCCGGGTAGGTTAATGGAGACCAGGGGATTAACCAGCCTGACAGAATGGTTGATAGGAGAGAGAGAGAGAGAGAGAGAGAGAGAGAGAGAGAGAGAGAGAGAGAGAGAGAACAAAAAAACACCCAGGCAGGTTAATGGGGATTAACCAGACTGACAGTATGGTTGATAGGAGAGAGAGAGTGTGTGTATTCATAATTCATAATTGTAGTTTGACAGGAATTGAGTTTTTGGCTCGTATTGTCCCGCTTCCTAGACATCATCATCAATGACAATTACACATCTCCTTGCTCAAGGGAGATGGTAACTGCCAGCTATGTCTCAGTTGTCTGTCATGCGTGTGGGTTTGTGTGTGTGTGTGTGTGTGTGTGTGTGTGTTGATAGTATTGCTATAATTAATGCGTTAATGATTATACTGCCTAAAGACATATTTCATTGGATGTTTGTATTTCTCATCAGGAAGGTTAAGGGGACAGTTGATGTTTTTTGGGGGTATATATATATATATATATATATATATATATATATATATATATATATATATATATATATATACCGGTATATATATATATATATATATATATATATATATACATACAGTATATTCATGTATTTTTTTAGTTTACTCGCTAGACCTCCATCAAACTTTAAAAAAACACTCCATACTCCTCTTCAAGATAAATTTGTACAACAAATTCAATAGAAATATGTCCCGCCGAAAGCTGCTTTCTCTTAATTTACAGGCTTGCTATCGCTCGCCAGGAAAACATTAACACCTAAATGACACGAAAGGTCTTAAAATTGACAACGAAATAAGGCGAATGGTATAACAAAAATAATAATAATAATAATGGGCCGAACGCCTTAAAATCTCAAAAAAGCTAATGGGACTAAACACGAGGAAGAAGGTGGTACCAGAAAAGCGACCCATCTCCCCTTAAAAGTAAACAGAGAAGACTATCTGGCTCCCGGATCTGAGGGGGTGGGGGGGGGGGGGGGACATCTCTTTAAGGGGTAGGTAGTCGCTTCTTCTGGACCCCCTTCTCCCTCATGTTTAGCATAGTAGTTTTGAGATTATAAGACGTTCGTTCCATTAGTTTGGCGATTTTGAGACCTTCCGCGCCATTTATATATTAATATTAAGACTGTTCGTGCCATTTAGGTGTCGATTAGTTTTGAGATTATAACACGTTCGTTCCATTTGTTTGGCGATTTTGAGACCTTTCGCCTCATTTCTGTATTAATATTAAGACCTTTCGTGCCATTTAGGTGTCGATTATTTTCCTGGCGAGCGATAGCAAGCCTGTAATTTTAGAAGCAACCGGCATTCGGCCGGAAATTTGTTCGGTAGAAAAATGTACAAATTAATCTTGAGAGGGGGTCTAGGGGGTGTTTATTTAAGTTGATGGAGGTCTAGCGAGGAAACTACAAAATTAATTAATAAATAAATATATATAGACCGAAAACCAAGCACTACCCCCTTAACCCCTTCTGTACCGGCGACGTCTTTTGTATTTGATTTCAGCTACATTTAGACGATTTTATGTAGCTTAGGAAGGATTTTATGGTAGCTAAAAGGATTAATCGAGATAATCTGTAGCTTTTTAATGGGTAAACGGCCTTCCTAAGCTGAATAAAATCGTCTAATAGTAGCCAAAGTAAAATGAAAAGGACGTCGCCGGTACAGAAGGGGTTAAGGGGGTAGTGCTTGGTTTTTGGCCTATATATTTATTTATTTATTTAGTTTTGAGTTTCCTCGCTAGACCTCCATCAAGCTTTAAAAAGAAAACCGTAGACCCTTTCAAGATAAATCTGTACATTTTTCGGTAGAAAAATTTCCCGGCCGAAGGCCGGTTCCTTCTATATTTACATGCTCGCTATCATTCGCCAAGAAAAAATCGACACCTTAATGGCACGAAAAGTCTTAAAATTGACAAAGAAATGGAACGAAAGGTCTCAACATCGCCAAACTAACGTAATTAACGTCCTGAAATCTCAAAGCTAATATGCTAAACATGAGGGAGAAGGGGATACAGCAAAATTAACTAGCTCCCCCCTTAATACATCTCTCCAAGTATGCCTTTAATAAACAACAACAAGCCGGGAGCAGGAATTTAATATGGGGCTGAGTTCGGAGGGGTAGGGGAGGGAGGGGAGGAGAGGAGGGGAGGGAGGGGAGGGAATGGGAGGAAGATTGGGAAGACAGAAGGGAAGAATTGGGTGAGGAGAGGGGAGGGGAAGGGATGGAGGTGAGGGGAAAGGAAAGAGGGGAGGGGAAATCAAGATGGTAGGGAAGATGCTAGTGGATGAGGGGAGGGGAGGGGAAGATGCTAGTGGAGGAGGGGGAGGAAGATTGGGAAGACAGAGGGGGAAGAATTGGGTGAGGAGAGGGAGAAGTGGCGAAGAGGGAGGGGAAAAAGGGGAGGAGAGAGGAGGGGGAGGGAAGGGGAGGGGCGACTATACCCTGTTCCAAAGAAGTAGGCTAGAAATCGTGAACCCTCAACCTCTGTAACTCATCTAAACACACACACACAGACACACACACATGATCTCCAACAGCTCCTTTTATTTGTTCGTCTGTTTTTATCTTGTATTGTCCCAGTTTTGGTTTGTTTATTTTGCAGTTTTACATAATCAGAACTAACCTTGTGTAGAGGGACGACCTCGGCCCTGACGGCGTGACAGAGGCCCCTGGCATGTAGGTTCCGGTACAGCAGAAGGACCCCAGCGTTCACAGCCCACCACATGCCCCCACGCCCACACACCTGCAGCTTAGGCAAGGGTGTGGGTTTACCGGCGGAGTGGGCTAAGGTAGCGTTTGATGCACTGGAGGTCAGTAATGTCCGCACGGTTGAATTCGTTACGGTATGATTTATCGTTAATGTCCGCACGGTTGAAGTTGGTACAGTGGGATTTGTCGAGGAGGAATTTGACGTATTGGACATTGGCAAAGTTCGTGTGACTGAAGACGATATAGTAGGATTTGATGCACTGGAGATCGGTAATGTCCGTATTGTTAAGTTCGGTACGATGTGATTTGTCGCTGAAGAATTTGACGTATTGGACATTGGCAAAGTTCTCGTGACTGAAGATGGTACGGTAGGATTTGATGCACCGGAGGTCGGTAATATCCGCACGGTTGAATTCGGTGCGGTGGGATTTGTCGTGGATGAATTTGACGCATTGGACATTGGCAAAGTTCTCGTGACTGAAGACGGAATGAGAGGATTGGAAACACTGGACACCGTTAAAATCCGCACTGGTGAAGTAATAGGTATGCTTGGGTTTGTTGTAAGAGGAGTTATTGCACTGGATGTTGATAAACCTTGCACAGTTGAGGAGATTGAGTAAATATTTGTTGTGGTCGAAAAGGGTATCTTGGGATTCAATATGGAGGGCGGAACTACAGCAAATATCGAGGGTCCAGTCTGTGTTTCAGTGGGTGACAAAGTGGAAGGTGTTGGCGTAGTGTTTGCAGGGGTGATACTTTTTGGCGTAGTGTTTACAAGGGTTGTACTTGCCCCGGTTATGGAAACTTGCGTGGCCGTGGATGTCGATGGAGTAAGTGCCGTGGTTGATGTGGCTGGTGAGGGGTTGGTCAAAGGTCTATAATATATGGATATGGGCGAAGTCTGGGTTAGTGGTGGTGTGGGTACTGGGGTGGGTTGAGAAAGATTTAGGGGTATGGATGTGGATGTGGGATTGGGAAGAGATAGTGTTAGATGTACGGGTATGAGTGGAGCTAGCGGTGTGGATACGGACGTGGATGAAGAATGAGATAAAGGTGTGGACCGCGAGAGTGGAGACAGCGGCATAGAGAAAGAACTCGACGTAGATGTTATAAGGGTCAAGGATGAAGATGTAGCTAAAGGAGTTGACAGAGAAGAAGTAAGGATGGTTGAGACAGGAGTAGACAGTAGATGTGTAGATGAGAAGAAGGGTAGAGATGGCGACAGCAGAGTAGACAGTGACATTGAAGTTGAGAGCCCGTTTGACGTAGAAAGCTTAAGAGACGATTTATTTGCCGGGGGTGGAGGGAGAGTCGGAGTTACACAAGACACGGATGGTTGAGTGAGGGCCGATGTTGTGCTTGTGGTGCTTGAATTGTAAGACAAGAAGGGCATGGAGGTGGTAGTCGAGGTGATGCTAATAGAAAGGCTTGTGGGTCTTGGCATATGTGGGATGTTGGTAGAAACTGGGATGTTGGTAGAAGCTAAGATGTTGGTAGTAGTTGTTGGAGGTGGCAGGAAGACTGTGTTTGGCGGACCAATGGAATTTTGATTACAGGTGTTGGTAGAAGCTAATGAAGTTGGTTGGAATAGTATGTTGGAGAGACTGACGGGATTTTGATTAAAGTTTGTGGTCGTAGTGGATATACTAGAATCAGTTGCAGTTTGATCATGATGAGGTGAAACAAGCAACCGAGTACTGTTTGAAGAGGAGCATTCATTTTGAGTGGCAATTTGGGTGGAGCTTGAACGAAAGGAATATGGAAGCATGCCAAAATTTGTGGCTGTGCTCCCCTTTTGATTATCGATTGGAGGGGCCGTATTTTGATTGTAGGTAATTTGGATATCTTGAGTAGAGCATTGATTGTTTGTTTCCTCTAATTTACTAGAACATTGAGTAGATAAAGGAGAAGTTTCATAAATACTCGATAGGTTCTCAGTGGAAACTGGAGAGGACGAACCGTATATTTTATGTACAGTTGGGTTCGAAGTGGGAGAGGGTGTTTCATAGATTTTATGTAAGGTTGAGTTCGTAGTGGGAGAGGGTGTTTCGTAGATTTTATGTAAGGTTGGGTTCGTAGTGGGAGAGGGTGTTTCGTAGATTTTAGATAAAGTCGTGTTCGAAGTGGGAGGGGGTGCTTCGTCGATTTTAGGCAAAGTTGGGTTCGAAGTGGGAGAGGGTGTTTCGGCGATTTTCCTAGAGCTTTGTGAGGAAGCTAAGGATGATGGCGCCCCGTCCCGAGAAGCACCTGAGGTCGAGAGGCTTAGTTTGGGCGGCCCATAAGGTTCAGCTAAGAAGTTTATCTCGAGCGGATTAAGACAAATGGTGGTGGAAGAGGAAGAAGAAGAGAAGGAGGTGGAGGAGATGCCCGAGGGAGGGGAGGAATGAGGGGGTGTCTTACGGAAGGGGAAAGTGAGGAGGGACCTAGAAGAAGAGGAGGAGGAGGAGGAGGAAGAAGGAGGAAGGGGAGGGGTGGAGGAGGACTTGATTGGTGTCCATCGAGTGAACACCGAGAGACCTAAAAGCCCTATGGTGGTGGTGGAGAGAGAGAGAGAGAGAGAGAGAGGTGGAAGAGAAAGGAAGAACAGAGAAAAAGTGTTAGATAGATAGATAGATAAATAGATCTAGATAGATTGATATATATATATATATATATATATATATAGATAGATAGTTAGTTAGATAGTTATAGATAGATAGTTAGTTAGATAGATGGATAGAGAGAGAGAGAAGTGGACAAAAATAGAATGAACAGAGACAAAAGTTGGAGAGAGAGCGAGAGAGAGGTGGAAGAGAAACCGAAGAACAGAGAACAGAAAAGGCGGAAATAGATAGATAGGTAGATGTTTGGATAGATAGATAGATATAGATAGATAAATAGATAGAGAGAGAGAGAGAGAGATGTGGATAGAGAGAGAGAGAGAGAGTAACAAGAAGAAGGAGGGTCGGTAGGATGGAGGATAAATGTCTCTCCTTAATCTCTCCTCTTCTCACAACAGTTCACCCCAGAGAAAGACGTTTCCCTCCTTTATCACTCGTTTATACCTCTTCCCGTGAAATATTTGACTTAGTTTAATCTTTTACCAGGATATATATCTGCTTACTTTTTAGATATTTCGCCTTATGTCCTTATTTCAATTCACTTCCTCCTATTTGTATCTGATTTTCAAGTTTTTCCTCAATTATCGTTAATTTTCTTAACTCCTCATGTTTATGTATTTTCTGTATCATCGTTCATTTTCTTAACTCCTAATGTTTATGTATTCTCTATTATCGTTCATGTTCTTATCTCCTCATTATACTATATTTGTCCGTAATGTTGTCCAATAAGTAATAGTGACTTTCTACTTAGCATTTTTCCCAATCCTTATGACTTAGCAATCGCCTCTATTCAACTATGTTCAGTAGGTATTATTTGGCTTTCTTTCACTTTGGAGTGGAAGGGGGACACTTGTTACATGTAGCTTTGATTTTTGTCTCCTTCAAATACATAGGAAACATATACATATACACAGTACATAAGTCCTTTAATCACACGTTGTCCTACTATGCTATTTGAATGCAATGGTATTTCCTATGAATGGACTGCCCTCTTTTATAACTAATATTCTTGTTATCCTTTATCTCTCCGTAACCCATTCAGTACCAGGGACGTCCTTTTCATCATATTCTGGCAACTATTAGACGATTTTATTCTGCTTAGGAAGGACCTTTAGCGATAATAAGGGTTCAAACTATCTCGATCAACCCTTTTAACTACCACAGATCCTTCCCAAGTTGCACAATATAGTCTACATGTAGCTAGAATTAAATATATCACACGTCGCTGGGTTAACTGCTTTACATGTCAACATTTTTCACTAGGGCATAATATCTACTTCCCTTTAGTTTTATATTTTTAACTTATCTTCTATCTCACTTCGTTATTATGTTATTCTCCAATTCATAAGCTTTTCACTATATCACTGTCAAACCTCTCCAGTCATATGTCCAGTTTGTTCTGGGTGTGGTGTCCCGAGTTTGAATCCCGGGAGGACCATATGCGTTCATTAGTTTATTCAAGTGCATTGGGGTTTGTAGTTGATGATAAATATTAAGAACGGGGTGTTACTTAATTTACTTTTCAAATTGTTTTGTATTTTCTATCACGGTGCCGTTGTAAAGGTTTATCCCTCAATACCTTCATCTGGCGTACGGAATATATAATTTATGCATTCTAACACTTTAATTTTATCTGTATTGACTAAAAAGCTGTAGTAATATCCAATGTCAAGTTTCTCGCTAATTTGTGCCGTGTTATAGGTTTTATTTTCAACTACCGCTTATGTGAGTTTAATAATAATAATAATAATAATAATAATAATATAAGTTTATTTAACCTTAACCCCTTCTGTACCGGCGACGTATATCAAAATTTATTCTAGCTATATCTAGACGATTTTGTAAAGTAAAAGAAGTATCTGTGATAGTAAAAATGGTTAAGTGAGATAGTTTGAAGCCTGTTAATTGCTAGAGACCCTTTTGAAACTGAATGAAATCGTCTAATAGTAGCCAGAATATAATGAAGAGGACGTCACCAGTACTGAACGGGTTAACAGTACTACATTTAAAATACATCAAATTATACAATATTTCGAGGCTGAGCCCGTAAATGTGGACACATTTTACAGGCTCATAAATGATCTAAAAGTTATGCAACAGCACCTAGTATATATTTATGAGAATAAGTTCTTTGCATGTACTGTACATACCCTATATATCACTTGGGTTATCACATTATGTCATTAAGTCGTATTTATTAGCCACCCTTCTCTTTATCTCATCGTTTATCGTATGCACAGTTCTAGTCACGTAACTCGGTGTTCCTTAGTGTTAATTATGTTTTCGTAATCGTTCTAAAGGTCTTGGCAATGTTTACGTATTGTTTGCTTCTGTTATGAAGTTCAGTGTCTTAATTGGTGTTTGTTCTTGTTTTGAGGTAATGCAATAATTCATATGTATTCACCAACCCAGGGGAGGTGTGGTGGAGTGGTCATGCCACTGGATTGGTAATCCAATGGACCCGGGTTCAAATCCCGGTATGTCAATGGGAAGATATTATTGGGATTGAATTTGTGCTGTACCTAGTATCAGTGCATTACCACAAAGCCCACCGAAATGCCAAAAAAATACCCTCATTGTTCCCTGATTAAATAACACTGTATGAATATTCCCATATTCAAAATATGTTACAGGAGGACAATGAGTTCACTGCTCAATAGGTGGCGTTCTGAGAGTGAGGGTCTGAGTCTGGAGGGTGAGACGGTGAAGCACTTGAACGAAGCAACCAGCCGCTTCAGAGATGGAGCTGCTTCGAGCCATGATGGATACTTCACATGTCTCACTCCCCAGACTGGAACAAGACCTCACGGGCTTCACCGTGTTGAGAGGTGGAATGTACAGGCTCTCAGCCTATGCCCTAGAGGGAGTAGTTGGAATATAGGAAAAAAAAAAAAAAAAAAAAAAAACACCCATAAAATTACAAATCAACCTAATTAGTGAAATCAATGAACCTATTAAATATATGTGGTACTGCAAGGACTCGAAATTATCTTCTGCATAAACGAATATTTAATTTGTTTCTCATTTTAATCGACTTTCTTTTTATACTTTATTACATTTTCCATTTATCTTATCTATGTAAGTGAATTGTCTTTACTAATTTACCTAACTCTACTCGTTTGTCTATAATTTGATTTGTTCTGTCCTTTACAATTATCTTTTTTACTGTATTTTGTCCTCATCTTTCTTATATATTTGTTTCTGCTCATTTATATTCGTTCTCTTCGTTTAGTCTCTCCTCTCTCTCCCTCCCTTCTCTCCTTTCTTGTTTTCGTTTTATATTTTCTTTGTCTCTTCCTTGCGTGTGTCATTCCAATCTGTTGGGGAAAGAGAGAACGACAATTAATACATGAAAAGCTGTGGAATTACATAAACATGGTTTTAAAGTTGGTTGGTGGAGGTAACATAATAATTCATTCAAGTTCAGGGGTAGTTTATAGAGAGGCCTTCCTTAGGGTTAAGGCCCCATTAATTACTCCTTCCATTCATCTTTCCATAGCCTATGATAGCGCAGTTAGAAAGTGCTTAGATTGTTATGCAGGATTTGAAACTGCATAATAAATCGTAGGCTTGTCCATCATTCTTTAACTGTCTTCGTAGCGCAATGGATAAATGCACTGAATTTTGGTGTGAGCATCCTCGGTTCGAATCCCTGGACTGCCACATGTATTTGTTGATTTCATTAATTGAGTTTTGGAGTAAAGTCGGTTGGTGGAGGTAACATAATATTTTTTGTTTAATGTACTTCAGTTAGGTTAGGTAGTTTGGATAAGAAATATAACAAAGTATACATAGTGAATCTCAACTAAAAATATATCAATCTCTTCACAGTATTCTGGTTAGCATGAAACGATTGTACACAGCAAAGGAAGGACCTACGAGAGACAGAAGCAATGAATACACCATCAGTTTACCCCGTGATCCCCATAAGTTCATATTAAGCTGCATAACGTTGTCTAGTGATAACCAGATTGATATCATGCTATTGAAAGGTTTAATGGTACAGTCGCGCTAATAAGTGATGTCTTGGCACCAAGTATGTTTTGATCAATAATTGGTATCAGCAATATCTAAGCTTCATTTCTTCATATCGAGTGAAATATACACTCATGATCCTACACTTAGCCACCCTATTCAACCTCTGACAGACATTAATACAGCACAGAACAAGCCAAACGTATTGACAGCTGGGGCATGACTTATTAGCACGACCATTCACTCACCCACCCTATTCAACCTCTGACAGACTTTAATACAGCACAGAGCAAGCCAAACGTAATGACAGCTGGGACATGACTTATTAGCGCGACCATACAACATATATGGATTTGGAATGGCAAGTTGGATAAGATCAAAATGGCTGAACCCTCTGAAGATTATGCCGCATTATGACAATACATTCTGGCTGTCATTATGATAATACATTCTGGCTGTCATTATGACAATACATTCTGGCTGTCATTATGACAATACATTCTTCTGTCATTATGACAATACATTCTGGCTGTCATTATGACAATACATTCCGTCTGTCATTATGACAATACATTCTGGCCGTCATTATGGCAATACATTATGTCTGTCATTATGACAAAACATTCTGGCTGTCATTATGACAATACATTCTGGCCGTCATTATGGCAATACATTCTGGCTGTCATTATGACAATACATTCTGTCTGTCATTATGACAATACATTCTGGCCGTCATTATGGCAATACATTCTGGCTGTCATTATGACAATACATTCTGGCTGTCATTATGACAATACATTCTGTCTGTCATTATGACAATACATTCTGGCTGTCATTATGACAATACATTCTGGCTGTCATTATGACAATACATTCTGTCTGTCATTATGACAATACATTCTGGCTGTCATTATGACAATACATTCTGGCTGTCATTATGACAATACATTCTGGCTGTCATTATGACAATACATTCTGGCTGTCATTATGACAATACATTCTGGCTGTCATTATGACAATACATTCTGTCTGTCATTATGACAATACATTCTGGCTGTCATTATGACAATACATTCTGGCTGTCATTATGACAATACATTCTGGCTGTCATTATGACAATACATTCTGGCTGTCATTAGGCGATTTTATACGGTTAAAGGGGGTCACCGGCTGTTTTATCTTTCTCTCCTTTTCTCTCTTTCCCTGGCTTGTATCCATTCGGCCCCATTCAGTCAACTGTTTTAAGACGTTTATCCCCATCCAGGTGTTGATATCTTCCTGGCTAGCGATAGCAAGCCAGCATTGTATGGAGAAATCTGGCTTCGGCGGTGACATTTTTCTATCGAAAAATTTACAAATTTAGCTTGCTGTCAAAACAAAAAATATATATATGCTGGCTCGCAACCGCTCGCCAGGAAAATATTGACACCTGGATGGGGGTAAACGTCTTAAAATAGTAGGCTGAATGGGACCGAAAGGATACAAGCCATAGAGAGAGGGAGAGAAAGAGAAAAAAAGCGAGGTGGGCTTCTTTAGGAAGCTGTATAAAATAATCAAAAGCTCGCCATAATAAACTGCTATAACGTGTACTAATCTTCAAAGGGGTAACAACAAGAAAGTAGTGTCCCAATATGATAGCGATAACCAAGTCATTTTCACTACACCATGCCTAGAGCCAAGCAATTTTCGCTACACCATGAACTTAACTTAGTCAATTTTACTTTACCTTACTTATAAACAAGCCCATTTCTGCACACCATCAATATAACTTAATAAATTTCACTGCACCATACCTCTATTAAATCAAGTTATCTATACCATCAACATAACTTAGTCAATTTCACTGCACCATACCTATATTAAGTCAAGTTATCTATACCATAGACATAACTTAGTCAATTTCACTGCACCATACCTATATTAAGTCAAGTTATCTATACCATCAACATAACTTAGTCAATTTAACTGCACCATACCTCTATTAAATCAAGTTATCTATACCAACAATATAACTTAGTCAATTTCACTGCACCATACCTCTATTAACTCAAGTTATCTATACCATAGACATAACTTAGTCAATTTCACTGCACCATACCTATATTAAGTCAAGTTATCTATACCATCAATATAACTTAGTCAATTTCACTGCACCATACCTCTATTAAATCAAGTTATCTATACCAACAATATAACTTAGTCAATTTCACTGCACCATACCTCTATTAACTCAAGTTATCTATACCAACAATATAACTTAGTCAATTTCACTGCACCATACCTCTATTAACTCAAGTTATCTATACCATAGACATAACTTAGTCAATTTCACTGCACCATACCTATATTAAGTCAAGTTATCTATACCATCAATATAACTTAGTCAATTTCACTGCACCATACCTCTATTAAATCAAGTTATCTATACCATAGACATAACTTAGTCAATTTCACTGCACCATACCTCTATTAAATCAAGTTATCTATACCATCAATATAACTTAGTCAATTTAACTGCACCATACCTCTATTAAATCAAGTTATCTATCCCATAGACATAACTTAGTTAATTTCACCATACCCTACCAAAAATAAAACAATTTCCCGATGTCGTAAACATAACTAAACCATGCATATAAACACCATATGAGGAGGAGCACTGTATATTAACAACGTTTAAACCATGAACATAAACACCATATGAGGAGGAGCACTGTATATTAACAACGTTTAAACCATGAATATTAACACCATATGAGGAGGAGCACTGTATATTAACAACGTTTAAACCTTGAATATAAACACCATATGAGGAGGAGCACTGTATATTAACAACGTTTAAACCATGAATATTAACACCATATGAGGAGGAGCACTGTATATTAACAACGTTTAAACCATGAATATAAACACCATATGAGGAGGAGCACTGTATATTAACAACGTTTAAACCATGAATATAAACACCATATGAGGAGGAGCACTGTATATTAACAACGTTTAAACCATGAATATTAACACCATATGAGGAGGAGCACTGTATATTAATAACGTTTCGCATAATTATAGCTTCATCAAGGGCCTAGTGAAGCTATATGCGAAACGTTGTCAATAAAGTGCTCCTCCTCATGTGGTGTTTATAGTATTTCTGCCTACTTTTCTGAGCATATTTATCATAATTAAGCCCATTTCCTTATGAGTGGTCCTCCTCATATGGTGTTTATATTATTTTATTCAGTCTGTCTAATTTCCTAAGCATACTTTTGCATAATTAAGTATTTTTGTTTATACCAAAACCATGATATTGTGATATATTGATCCTGTCTATTTGTATAAGTATATTTCTTTATTACTAAAGCGGGTATCACACGCGCACTAATCCGACCAACCAATTGACCAACCAACTATCATCGGGACGATCGAAGTTGGTAATAATTAGCACACGGCATATCATACTATCACCAACCAACAACTGCAGACGACACGGTGTTCTCCTAGCTTCAAAACCTGCTTAAAACACGCAATATTTGTTATGTAATTGTAATAACTATACATAATCATATCTAATAAATTAAATTATAAAGAAAATGTCAAATTTAAATGTTAAATATCGCTTACGGGAGGTTAGTATTCAGAGTTTGAAAAATTGAAGGATTGCGCATCTACGGTTCCTTAGCCTATGTACTGCATTTTATAAGGTGTGTACATAATACAATAGTCAAGGCCGTGGATGAGTAAACTAGTTTATTAGAATGACCACCTAACACTATTTACCAATCTGAATACATTGATAACTATGGCATTACAAAACAGAGTTCTCGGCGACGTAGACATGCTTTCTTTGTTGTTGCGAGAGGCTCGCATAGCCTACTCATGGAGTTTAACTGAACGCGCAAAAACCCTGCCTAACTATATTGTTTTGTAATAATCTTTTTACTACTGGTCGATCAAGAGCGTATTATGGTTAATATGGGACTACATGAACACACACATGCTGATAACTCAAGGCAGGGAATAACAATAATGCGATATTAGTCACTCCTTAGTCTACATAGGGAATGCTTATAAAATATCAATGCCTTATAATTATTATGTAATATATGGTATATTATAAATATATATAAGACATAGCGTATCAATTACTCGGTTCTGTCTACATAACAAATGCATATATGAACTATATAAGATGATGGTTAGCCTACAGTGTACATTCGACGATGAAATGTTTGGTAGACTACTAATTGCAAATTTTAATAGAATAACGCTATGCATATTCATCTTATCTAGACTAATTTGTACCCAATACTATAATTATATAATATATATGTGGGTTTTAGTTTCTTAATTTCTATTACATTAAATACAAACTAACCTAGAGAAACCTATCCCAGTTTATGGTAATCTGTCCTGTAATGTACATTATACAATTAATATTACAACGTACACTATTTAAGTCAAACGAATGTATGTATACAAATTAATTAACTAATATAACACTGTCATAATTATGATGCATTTAAATTTATCTACTGGTATTGTTTAAAAGATGTGCAGCAGCGAGTGAAGCCTAGAGAGGCTGCATGTAGTAGGCTATAGCCTAATAACAAGTAGTGCATTATGTATGAAAATACTGTATAGGAAGTCAATTAACGACATCTGCTGCAGATATAATATCACTATATATCACCATAACATGTCTCCAAGGTCACAAATAAAAAATAAAGCATTTATAATTTTAACACCTGGTGGTGAAGTATATTTGACTGTACCGCCCAGCGTTTTTTTTTTTACCATAAATGGGGTTGTTTCCGTGCTCTTTTTCATGCATAAACAAGAGCCAGAGCGTAATACAAGTATGTATCCCTGAAAGGGCATTAATTGATCTTTCCAATGACACCAGAACCATCCTTCTACGATCACTGGTTGTCTTGCAATGATCGTGCAACCGAAGGGCAAAAATGGTAAAATACGGTCATTTCGTTACATAATTACGTGTGTGGTGAGGGAGAGAGGGTGGAGGTGTGTTGTGTAAGTGCCAGTGGTGGCGCGAGGTTCGTGCCGGACGGTCATGAGCCGCCCTATGCTCCTCCCACCGCTCAGCTCTCTCTCAGAGCACATTACGTGCTCAAAATTGCATGCGACTATAGCCGGGCACCGCCACATAGGCCACATTTATTTCACTCGACTATAGCCGGGCGCCGCCATAGAAGGGTTAACACCTTAAGAGCGGCCTATGCGGTTTATTTATATGTACCGCCCAGCGGGGTGTTTTTAGCCAAAATAGGGCTGTTTACGTGATCATTTTCATGCCTAAATAAGACCCAGAACGTAAAACAAGTACCTATCCCTGAAAGGGCATAAACAGAGCTTTCGAATGACACCATAACGATCCTTTTATGATGGCTAGTTTTCTTGCAATAACCGTGCAACGCGAGTGCAAAAAGCATGTAATTCGGTACTTTCCCCATATAATTCAGTATGTAGCGAGTGAGAGAGGGAGGAGGGAGCTGAGATTCGTGTCAGTAGGTTCGCCGCGGTGGTCTGGAGCAGTCATACGCTCGCTAGTCTCCTGCCACCACTTGTCTCTCTCTCTCAGCAACATTACGTGCTGAAATTGCCACTCGACCTATGTCGAGCGCCGTCACATAGTCCAGCTTTATTTAACTCGACTTATGTGGTGAGCCGCTAATTAAGGGTTAAATAAGACAATACACCCTGACAGTTGTGGCAATGTTTGCCGTCTTTCGTGATGTGACGAGTTTAATCAGATTTTCCCGAACGTTCGTACTAGATAATTATATTTATTTACGCTGTGTACTTAGACAGATTAGGCATTATTTCGTTAAAGTGAGGACTGAATTGCTTAGCATAGCATAATATATCGGTAAATAGCAATGCTAACAGATATATTTGACTACAGGTTGGCGACTTGGCCAACGGTTTTCGCTCACGACCGACGACAGTTGGTTGCTCCAATTGACGTCGGCGCAACACAATATCGGCAACAGATTGTCCAGATTCCAGTTGGTTGGCCAGATTAGTGCCCGTGTAATACCCGCTTAAGTCAATGTCCCAATACCATTCCATCCCTCTACCACCATGACCCTTTTAGAGGCACGATGTACAGTAAACACCCTTATATACGAGTTATACATCGGGATTCTCAATATATACATCATTTTATAACAGTGATATATCGGGATTATCCATATATACACCATTATATATTTTGTTCTATGTGAGTGAGGGAGGCAAAAGGCAGAACTGCCTGTAGCGAGTGCCTCCCCCAGAGTTGAAAGAGTGACAAGGCCAAAATCATTGGACGTTCGAACCAAAATACGAGTTATATATCGAGTCTTAATATAATAAAATATACACCTTTTATATGAGTGATATATCGGGATTCTGTCATTGTGTTCTATTAATGAGGCAGAGGGGTGGTAATGGTATAGGCTCGCTGTTTTGGTTAATGCAGTAATGAAATCATGTTTAATGGAGTATAATCTGAATACCTTGTTTGAGGGTGGTGGGGGTGGGGGTGGAGGTAGGCGGTGGGGGTGGAGTGGATGGAGTAATGGAGTAGAATCTGAATACCTTGTTTGAGGGTGGTGGGGGTGGGGGTGGAGTGGGTGGAGGTAGGTGGTGGGGGTGGAGTGGATGGAGTAATGGGGTGGAATCTGAATACCTTGTTTGAGGGTGGTGGGGGTGGGGGTAGAGTGGGTGGAGGTAGATGGTGGGGGTGGAGTGGATGGAGTAATGGGGTGGAATCTGAATACCTTGTTTGAGGGTGGTGGGGGTGGAGTTGGTGGAGGTAGGTGGTGGGGGTGGAGTGGATGGAGTAATGGGGTGGAAGCTGAAAACCTTGTTTGAGGGTGTGGGGGGTGGGGGTGGAGTGGGTGGTGGAGGTGGGGGGTGGGGGTGGAGTGGATGGAGCAATGGGGTGAAATCTGAATACCTTGTTAGAGGGAGGTGGAGGTGTGGGGTGGGAAGTGGAAGGTGGAGTGGTTGAAGCTAGGGAGGTGGAGCGGATGGAGTAATGGAGTAGAATCTGCATACCTTGTTTGAGGGAGGTGGGGGTGGGTGAAGGAGGAGTGGTTGGAGGTAGGGGGGATAGAATGGATGGAGGTTGGGGATGTGGAGTAGGGAGGTGGAGTGGGTGGAGGTGTGGGGTGGAGTTGGGAGGAGGGTGGTATAGGGAGTAAAGTAGAGAAGGAAGGTGGAACAGAGGAGGTGGAGTAGGGTGGTGAGAGAGAAGGGGGGGGGGGGGGGAGGGAGGTGAGGTATTTTTTAAATGAATATATTCATTACATTAATATTATTAAGGGGAGATGATTCGTGTTTCTGGCCCCCTTTATCCCTCATGTTTAGCACCATTAGTTTTCATATTTTAAGACGTTTGCCCTATTAGTATAGCGATCTAAATATATTTCGCCCCATTTCGTTGTCAATTTTAAGACCTTTCATACCAATTCGGTGTAGAATTTTTCCTGGCGAGCGATAATGAGCCTGTAATTTTAATAGGAACCGGCCTTCGGGCGGGGGGGTGGGGTGGGGGGGGGGGTCTAGGGGGGTCTAGGGGGTGTTTGTTAAGCTTGATGGAGGTCTAGCGATGACAATAAAAACAATAATGAATAAATATGCAAATAGACCAAACACAATTGCCACTACCCCCTTAAGGTCCTTCCTTAACTGAAAACAACCTTCTAATGACAGCCAGAGTCAGACTATTGTATCGAAAGGGTTTAAAAGTCAAGGATTAATTTCGCACACTAAATGTATGCTAACATATTCAGTTTTGCGTTCTATAATCGCACCCATTAGCTTACGGCTAAATTGACCACTTGTCAGATTCAGGCTATAAGGAAGTTGGAGCTGTAAATACTGATATCAAACATAATGCAATAATGAAGTAGGTTTTTCATGTATGGAAAGTGTGATTTATTTAATGTTTATGACTTTATAAATGCACTACAACCGTATTTTAGCTGGTAATTCTGCTAAATATCGATGTTTACAGCTCCAACTTCCTTGTAGCCTGAAACTCACAAGTGGTCAATTCATTCACTAAATGATTTGTTCGTAAATAACACCGAATGCGCAAAATAGCAATCATTATAATAAAAAAACACACATTGTCTTGGCTAGATATTTGCCCAAGTGATGGCCACGTCAAGGGGGAAGGATACTTAAGGGGAGGTGGGTCGTTTTCATGGCCCCCTTCTCCTTCATGTTTAGCCCCATTAGTTTTCAGATTATATGACTGTCGGCTCATTATTTTGACGATGTTAACTCCTTTCGCCCCATTTCTGTCGATTTTAAGATCTTTCGTGCCATTTAGGTGTTGATTTTTTCCCTGGCGAGCGATAGCGAGCCTGTAGTTTTAAGAGGAACCAGCAAAAATGTACACATCTATTTTGAAGGGGGGTTTGTCTAAGTTTCATGGAGATCTAGGGAGGAAACTAGAAAAATAATAAATACTTGACAAAACCAAAAAATCTACCAAAATTTAACCATGGTTTGTTCGCAAATAACACCGAATGCGCAAAAATAGCAATCATTATAATAAAAACACACACATTGCCTTGGGTAGATATTTGCCCAGGCGACATAACAACATAATAGGAGATGGATCGATTTTGTGGCCCCCTTTCTTCCCCATGATTAGCCCCATTAGTTTTGAGATTTTAAGACGTTTGGCTCATTATTTTGGCGATTTTAAGACCTTGCGCCCCATTTCTTTGTCAATATTCGTGTCATTTAGGTGTCGATTTTTTCTTGGCGAGCGATCGCGAGCTTGTAATTTAAGATGAACCGGCCTTTGGCCGGTACCTTTTTCTGTCGAAAAAGGTAGACATTTGTCTTGAAGGAGGGTCTAAGGGGGGGGGGGGGGGTTGTCTAAGCTTGATGGAGGTCTAGCGAGGAAATTAAAAACATATATATGAATAAATGAATTAATAGACCAAAAACCATCCACTATCCCCTTAATAAATGTCAAGGGCACATAATACTAAGTGCTTCTGTTTACACTGGCAGACTAAAAGCATTTGTACTGGCTTTACAGAATTGACCACTCGCGAGTTTCGGTACACCTAAATGGCACGAAAGGTCTTAAAATTGACAACGAAATGGGGCGAAAGGTGTTGAAATCGCCAAACTAATGGACCGAGCGTCTTATAATCTCAAAACTAGTGGGGCTAAACATGAGGGAGAAGGAGTCCAGAAAAACGGTCTGCCTCCCCTTAATGCAGTTACTATTAAACAAGGGGACAATGTTTACAAACAAATACACAAGCAAATAAACAAAATATAGCATAATACATGAACAACATCGTAATTGACCACTTGCGAGTTTCAGGCTATAAGGAAGTTGGAGCCGTAGACATCGAAATCTAGCAGAAATAGCCGCCAAATACGGTTGCACTTCATAATTATATAAATACATAAAATCTAATTCAACATACTCTTCAGCCATCAGAAACCTACATTATTATTGCATGTATGTTTACTATCGATGTCTACAGCTCCAACTTCCTTATAGACTGAAACTCGCAAGTGGTCAATTACGATGTTGTTCATGTATTAAGCTTTCATGTTGTGTATTTGTTTGTAAATATTGTCCCCTTGTTTAATAGTAACTGCATTAAGGGGAGGCAGACCGTTTTTCTGGACTCCTTCTCCCTCATGTTTAGCCCCACTAGTTTTGAGATTATAAGACGTTCGGTCCATCAGTTTGGCGATTTCAACACCGTTCGCCCCATTTCGTTGTCAATTGTAAGACCTTTCGTGCCATTTAGGTGTCGATTATTTCCTGGCGAGCGATAGCGAGCCTGCAATTTTAAGAGGAACCGGCCTTCGGCTGGGAATTTTTTCTACCGAAAAAATTACAAATTTATCTTGAAGGGGGGTCTAGTGGGTGTTTTTCTAAGCTTGATGGAGGTCTAGGGAGCAAACTAAAACAATATATGAATAAATGAATTAATAGACCAAACAAACAGTCTGTCTCTCCTCAATATGATGCAGAGACATAGTAGTTTCATATTTGTTCCTGTAACAATCGATCAATTAGCTGTTAAGGGATTCAATTTATCGTCAGATGAAAAGAAACAGAGTATAAAATGTGTAATATTGTTAAGCCGGTATCACACGAGCACTTTTTCACTCAACATTTATCCTTAACACTGGTCTGGCAGCTTATGAGGTCAAAATTTAGAATATTTCGGTCACCTAAATTCATCTATCAACAGTCTAGTTCCCGATACCAGTGCAAAATACTCTATAAATGTTGCCAGAAAAATGTTGATCATCGAATGTTGACTATAAAAGCTCTCGTGTGATACCGGCTTTATTTTAGGGTTGGTTTCATACATAGTTAACCCCTTCTGTACCGACGACGTCTTTTTCGTTATATTCTGGCAACTATTAGAACATTTTGTTCAGCTTAAGAAGGACGTCTAAACATTAAAAAGTGGCAGACTATCTCCATTATTCTTTTAGCTACCACATATCCTTCCTAAACTTCATAAAAGCATCTCAATGTAGCGGAAATCAAATGCAAAAGACGACAGCGGTACTAAAGGGGTTAAGGGGAGATGGTTCGGTTTTCTGGCCACCCCTTCTTCCTCATGTTTAGCCACATTAGTTTTCAGATTTTAAGATGCTTGCACCATTAGTTTGTCGATTTTAAGACCTGTCACCAAGTTCTTTGTCAATATTTAGACCTTCCGTGCTACTTTGGTGTCGAATTTATTCCTGGCGAACAATAGTGAGCCTGATTTATGATAAAACTGAAATTTTGATGATCCCAGACGACAATTGCCTATAAAACTTTACTGACAAATCGCACATGTGACACCAGCTACTCTCTTGCTCATGACTCCCAATCCTTCCTCCCTTTATCCTTTATGCTTTATCCATTTCCCTTCGTTTTCTTCTTGTGTTCTCTCTTGTCTTCAGTGTTCCTCCTCTCTTCCTATCCTTCCTCCCCTAATATAATCTGCATTTCACTTTTCTTTATCCATTTTCCTTTGCTTCCTTCTTCTTCTCAGTCTTTCTTATCTCTTCCTATCCTTCCTCCCCTAATATAATCTGCATTTTACTTGTCTTTATCCATTTCTCTTTGCTTATTTCTTGTGTTTTCGTCTTTATTATGTCTTCCTCATCTCTTCCTATCCTTCCTCCCCGAATATAATCTGCATTTTACTTTCTTTCCTCATTTTCCTTTGCTTATTTCTTATTTTCTGTCTTTCTCATGTCTTCCCATCCTCCTTCCTCCCCTAATATTATTATCTCCCACATCTCCATCTAATGCCTATATACTGTGTCTCAAGGTCTTCTCTCTCTCTCTCTCTCTCTCTTTTAACTCACACGAATCTAAGAAGTTCTTCTTTAATCGAGTTGTCAACTTGTGGAATGGGTTTCCCCGAGACGTTATAGACTGCAGCACCGTTGATTCATTTAAACTCCACCTAGACAAATATCTCGCATCAAACCAGCGACTGACTGCGTTTGTAAATGAATAACTTTATTTGATCCCCCCCTCAGTTACTAACCCATCTGTCCTCTACTAACTTCCTAATCCTGCCACGGATATTAGTTCCCTTTCCAATGTTCCCTTTGTACTCTCTCTCTCTCTCGCTGGAGGGAGCGGAAGGTGGGGAGAGAGCCTTCATCTACTGTATGGTATTATGTCCTTTCAATGTATCTTAAGGTTGCTATCTCTACTATGATTAAGTCCTGGCCACCTCGTTGGGGTCGTAAGATGTGTGTGGCCAGTGTATACAGTATATGTAAATCTATGTAATCTCTCACTCTCTCTCTCTCTCTCACCACACACTACACCACCATTGATATTATAATGCCACCACCTGTGCCATCACCATCACAATGGCTGCCCTTAATGCTTGTTGTGAACCCTTCCTCCTTATTATTATGTCTAGCACTACACGATATTATTCAAATTAAGAAATACCTGTGGGAGCTAAAGAATTGATTAAACCCTTCTTCCCTATTATTCTGGCTACCACTAGACAATATTATGCACATTGACCCTTTTCTGAACCGGTAGTCTTTTTTGTTTGATGTCAGCTACATTTAGACGATTTTACAAAGCTTGAGGAAGATATGTGATTGCTAAAAATATTATTTGAGATAGTTTGTAGCCTTTTACTAGATATGCTTCCTACCTAGCCTGACAACAATTGTATAATAGCTGTCAGAATATAAAGAAAATTATGTCACCGGTACATAATGGGTTGCAGAAAAACACTTGAGAGCTAAAGGATTTATTAATTAAGGTAGCATTTAAGGTAAAATCAAGAGCACTACTAATGTTATACGCACTTGAATGATTGAAGCCAAGTTATGTTTCACCCAGAAGCGGGCCACTTCGCCTCATTACCACTTCGCCTTGGTCTCTTCGCCTCATGACCACAACGCCTTACAACCATTTCGCCTTGTGACCACTACGCCTCACTACCACTTCGCCTCACGACCAGAACGCCTCAGCTCCAGTTCGCCTCAGGCTTTCTTACCGCTTCACCTCTCTACTAATTTGACGCACAATTTGAACGATGTACATTAGTTTTTGATAGTTAGGTTAGGTTAGGTTAGGTTAGGTTAGGTTAGGGAAGCTGAATCTTGAGGCGAACTAGTGCTGAGGCGTCATTGACGCAAGGCGAAGTGGTAGTGAGGCGTAGTGGTGGCAAGGCGAACTGGTCGTGAGGCGTAATGGAAAGAAGGCGAAGTGGTCATGAGGCGAAGTAGTCGTCAGGCGGAGTGACTGGAAAGCTTTCACCCAAGAGTGAAACGTTACTCTCAGTCTTTCTTCTATTCAATAGCTGAGCTCTGGAACTCTCTCCCAGAATCAGTCTTTCCCTCTTCCTATGACTTAGATTGCTTCAAACTCCGTGAGTCCAGGCACTTTGGCTCGAACGTCCCTTGATTTTGGCCCTGTCACTCTTTCAACTATGGGGGAGGCACTCGCTATAGGCAGTTCTGCCTTTTGCCTCCCTCACTCACATAGAAAACAAAAATCATCAATTATATCTCACAAATAAACGTGAGCTAATAAATGTTTACATACTCTCAGCCGTACTCGAACTTCCGACATTCAAAACGAGCGTCCAAGCTTTAATCCACTACACCACGGCGTGATGTAGTGGAGTAAAGCTGTCTTGAGGTGGCCACCCCCAAGAAAAACAAATAATTATAATATAATATAATTAAATAGATCATTTATACAAAATAGGAAAAGTGGGGAATGGGCCTGAACATATAGATAAATAGATAGATAGATAGATAGATAGGATTACAGCTTGGACACTCGTTCTGAATGTGGAGGTTCGATTCCGGTTGGGAGTATATAAACATATAGTATCATATTATCTCGTTTGCGATCGATACTTATTCATATAAATGTAATCTTAACTTTTAGCGTATTTCTTTTCTGCTTTCTGGTTATAATTAGATGATTTTATTCAGGTTAGGAAGAGTATATGGAAGTGAGAGTGTTACGTGAGATAGGCTTTACCATTATAATTCCCACAGCTCCTTCGTAAATCGTATAAAATCGTCAAATAATAGCCAGAATAAACTGTCAAAAACGCGCCATGAACTTCAAGGATTTAAATTTAGCCCCAAAATATCACGAGAATAAAGTTGCTCATCGAAAATTGCCGGAAATAGCACCGTTGTGACATCGCCTTAAGGGGATATGGGCGTATTTATTGAATTATTGTTTTATATATTTTTTTTTTTTTTTTTTTTCTATTTTTAAGTTTCCTCCCTAGATCTCCATCAAGCTGTAAAAATCTCCCCCTAGACCCCAGTTCAAGATAAATTTGTACATTTTTCGGTAGAAAATAGTTACTTTAAAAATTACAAGTTCGCAATCGCTCGCCAGGAAAAAAGTTGACACCTAAATGGCACGAAAAGTTTTAATATAGACAAAACAAATGGGCGAAAGGTCTTAAAATCGACAAACTAATGGGGCGAACATCTTAAAATCTGAAAACTAATGGGGCTAAACATGAGGGAGAAGGGGGACCAGAAAAAACCTACCCATCTCCTATAAAAGTATTTCCCCTTATTTCCGTTCAGAGATGGACCGTATGTCTGGTCCCCCTTCTCCCTCATGTTCAGAGATGGGCCGTATGTCTGGTCCCCCTTCTTACTCATGTTCAGAGATGGGCCGTATGTCTGGTCCTCCTTCCTACTCATGTTCAGAGATGGGCCGTATGTCTGGTCCCCCTTCTCCCTCATGTTCAGAGATGGGCCGTATGTCTGGTCCCCCTTCTTACTCATGTTCAGAGATGGGCCGTATGTCTGGTCCTCCTTCTTACTCATGTTCAGAGATGGGCCGTATGTCTGGTCCCCCCTTCTTACTCATGTTCAGAGATGGGCCGTATGTCTGGTCCCACTTCTTACTCAGGTTCAGAGATGGGCCGTATGTCTGGTCCCCCTTCTAACTCATGTTCAGAGATGGGCCGTATGTCTGGTCCTCCTTCTTACTCATGTTCAGAGATGGGCCGTATGTCTGGTCCCCCTTCTTACTCATGTTCAGAGATGGGCCGTATGTCTGGTCCCCCTTCTTACTCATGTTCAGAGATGGGCCGTATGTCTGGTCCCCCTTCTCCCTCATGTTCAGAGATGGGCCGTATGTCTGGTCCCCCTTCTCCCTCATGTTCAGAGATGGGCCGTATGTCGGGTCCCCCTTCTCCCTCATCTTCAGAGATGGGCCGTATGTCTGGTCCCCCTTCTTACTCATGTTCAGAGATGGGCCGTATGTCTGGTCCCCCTTCTTACTCATGTTCAGATATGGGCCGTATGTCTGGTCCCCCTTCTTACTCATGTTCAGAGATGGGCCGTATGTCTGGTCCAATTTCTCCCTCATGTTCAGAGATGGGCCGTATGTCTGGTCCCCCTTCTCCCTCATGTTCAGAGATGGGTCGTATGTCTGGTCCCCCTTCTTACTCATGTTCAGAGATGGGCCGTCTGTCTGGTCCCCCCTTCTTACTCATGTTCAGAGATGGGCCGTATGTCTGGTCCCCCCTTCTTACTCATGTTCAGAGATGGGCCGTATGTCTGGTCCCCCTTCTCCCTCATGTTCAGAGATGGGCCGTATGTCTGGTCCCCCTTCTAACTCATGTTTTGCCCCATTAGTTTTCAGATTATAAGACGTTCGGCCCATTAGTTTGACGATTTTAAGACCTTTCGATCCATTTCCTTGTCAATATTAAGACTTTTTGAGTAATTTAGGTGTTGATATTTTTCTGGCGAGCGATAGATAGCAAGCCTGTAATTTAAGAGGAACCGGCCTTCGGCCGGGAAATTTTTCTATCGAAAAATGTACAATTTATCTTGAAGGAGGGTCTTGGGCGTGTTTTTTTAAGCTTGATGGAGGTCTAGGGAGGAAACTAATTCATAATAAAACGATACATAAATGAACAAATAAACTAATACATAATAAAACGATACATAAATGAACAAATAAATACGTTCATCCCATCCCCCCTTAACGTTCATCCCATCCCCCCTTAACGTTCATCCCATCCCCCCTTAACGTTCATCCCATCCCCCTTTAACTTTCATCCCCTCTCCCCTTAACGTTCATCCCATCCCCCCTTAACGCTCAACCTATCCCCCCTTAACGTTCATCCCATCCCCCCTTAACGTTCATCCCATCCCCCCTTAACGTTCATCCCATCCCCCCTTAACGTTCATCCCATCCCCCTTTAACTTTCATCCCCTCTCCCCTTAACGTTCATCCCATCCCCCCTTAACGTTCATCCCATCCCCCCTTAACGTTCATCCCATCCCCCCTTAACGTTCATCCCATCCCCCCTTAACGTTCATCCCATCCCCCCTTAACGTTCATCCCATCCCCCCTTAACGTTCATCCCATCCCCCCTTAACGTTCATCCCATCCCCCCTTAACGTTCATCCCATCCCCCCTTAACGTTCATCCCATCCCCCCTTAACGTTCATCCCATCCCCCTTAACGTTCATCCCATCCCCCCTTAACGTTCATCCCATCCCCCTTAACGTTCATCCCATCCCCCCTTAACGTTCATCCCATCCCCCTTAACGTTCATCCCATCCCCCCTTAACGTTCATCCCATCCCCCCTTAACGTTCATCCCATCCCCCCTTAACGTTCATCCCATCCCCCCTTAACGTTCATCCCATCCCCCTTAACGTTCATCCCATCCCCCCTTAACGTTCATCCCGTTTCATCCCATCCCCCCTTAACGTTCATCCCATCCCCCCTTAACGTTCATCCCATCCCCCCTTAACGTTCATCCCATCCCCCCTTAACGTTCATCCCATCCCCCCTTAACGTTCATCCCATCCCCCCTTAACGTTCATCCCATCCCCCCTTAACGTTCATCCCATCCCCCCTTAACGTTCATCCCATCCCCCTTAACGTTCATTCCCATCCCCCCTTAACGTTCATCCCATCCCCCCTTAACGTTCATCCCATCCCCCCTTAACGTTCATCCCATCCCCCCTTAACGTTCATCCCATCCCCCCTTAACGTTCATCCCATCCCCCCTTAACGTTCATCCCATCCCCCCTTAACGTTCATCCCATCCCCCTTAACGTTCATCCCATCCCCCCTTAACGTTCATCCCATCCCCCCTTAACGTTCATCCCATCCCCCCTTAACGTTCATCCCATCCCCCCTTAACGTTCATCCCATCCCCCCTTAACGTTCATCCCATCCCCCTTAACGTTCATCCCATCCCCCCTTAACGTTCATCCCATCCCCCCTTAACGTTCATCCCATCCCCCCTTAACGTTCATCCCATCCCCCCTTAACGTTCATCCCATCCCCCCTTAACGTTCATCCCATCCCCCCTTAACGTTCATCCCATCCCCCCTTAACGTTCATCCCATCCCCCCTTAACGTTCATCCCATCCCCCCTTAACGTTCATCCCATCCCCCCTTAACGTTCATCCCATCCCCCCTTAACGTTCATCCCATCCCCCCTTAACGTTCATCCCATCCCCCTTAACGTTCATCCCATCCCCATCCCCCCTTAACGTTCATCCCATCCCCCCTTAACGTTCATCCCATCCCCCCTTAACGTTCATCCCCCCCCCTTAACGTTCATCCCCTCCCCCCTTAACGTTCATCCCATCCCCCCTTAACGTTCATCCCATCCCCCCTTAACGTTCATCCCATCCCCCCTTAACGTTCATCCCATCCCCCCTTAACGTTCATCCCATCCCCCCTTAACGTTCATCCCATCCCCCCTTAACGTTCATCCCATCCCCCCTTAACGTTCATCCCATCCCCCCTTAACGTTCATCCCATCCCCCCTTAACGTTCATCCCATCCCCCTTAACGTTCATCCCATCCCCCCTTAACGTTCATCCCATCCCCCCTTAACGTTCATCCCATCCCCCCTTACCCTTCATCCCTTCCCCCTTAACGTTCATCCCCTCCCCCCTTTACGTTCATCCCATCCCCCCTTAACGTTCATCCCATCCCCATTAACGTTCATCCCATCCCCCCTTAACGTTCATCCCATCCCCCTTAACGTTCATCCCATCCCCCCTTAACGTTCATCCCATCCCCCCTTAACGCAATCTTATAAGAGTATTTCCCCTTGTTATATTTCCCCTTGTTATATTTGTCTGACATTTCTACCCCTTTACTTATTTCCTTTCAGAGCTTGAGTCAGAAGTCATGAAAATACCTCATCAAATTCGGCTTTACTTGCGTCCATCCTTCCTCCACATATACCAAGTCTCTGGGGAATACTCACACACATACACATATACACACATACATACACATAATAATACACCAACACAGACACTCACCAACACACACACACACACACACATATACGCACACATACACACACACACACACACGCACTCATACACACACACAACCCTCCCCCCGCACACACACACACACACACACACATATACACTAACACAGACACTCACCAACACACACACATACACACAAACACATACACACTCACACACACACACGCACTTATACACACACACACACACACACCCCTCCTCCCGCACACACACACACACACACACACACAGACTACAGACCCCAAGGCCGGAACATAGGAGACAATCAACTAGACCTCGGATTATAGGAAGGTAGGCAATAAACACTAGGATGGCATAAAGGAAGAACGGGATAAAGTCAGAGAAACTATCAAATCGCATCGTAGTCCACAAATGCTTGACCCCTTCAGCACGATGACGCCTTTTTACCTTAGATTCTGGCAAAAAATTGACCACCTGCGAGTTTCGGTCTATAAGGAAGTTGGAGTTGTAGACATCGATATTTAGCATAATTACCGGCTAAAATACTGTTTTAGTTCATTTATAAATACATAAAATCCAATTCAACATACGCTTTAGCCATCAGAAACCTACATTATTATTGCATTTCTGTTTACTATCGATGTCTACAGCTCCAACTTCCTTCTAGCCTGAGATTCGCAAGTGGTCAATTAGACGATTTTATGCAGCTTAACCCCTTCTTTACCGGCGCCGTTCTTTTAGCTATATTTTGGATAATATTACACAATTCTATGCAGCTTAAAAAAGGCCTGCAGCAGTTAACAGGCTCCCATTCATCACACTTAACTCTTTTAACTACCACAGATCCTTATTACACTGCCAAAATCGTGTAAATATAGCTAGAATATAATTAAAAAAGCGTAGCCGGTAAAACAGGGGTTAAGAAGGACCTATGTTATTCAGAGGGTTTATTGAGATGATATTTACCCCATTGAGTTCTATATGTAGATTATAAGCTAAACAAAAATTGTCTAACACTATTCAGAATCTGGTGAAAATTACGCGATGGTGCTGATAGGGTTAATAGCATACGATAGTTATTGCAATATTAATGAAATAGTAAAGAACATTTTCTAGTATTTGTTATTGTGATTACACAAATTATACTCTGTTCCAAATAAGTCGGCCAAAACTCTTGAACATTAAATTATGTAACTCACACACGACTAAAGTAATCGAGCTAACATTTCTACCAAGGTTCAGTCAGGGCATAGGTGTATGCATTTACATTTGGGCGGGTGCCCAACCCCGAAAGGGGTTGAAATAGGGGAGCTATCCCCCCGCCAAAGGCGGCTTTCTAGGGCCTTTCCTAGCTGATGCTGAGAGGATTGGGTTCTAGTCATGTGGTGATGGGCTGGTCTATCAGAGTGAGAACTGAGCGATCTCTGCCATACCCATAGCTTACTCTGACTGTTCCTTTTACTTATATATTTTCTAGATCTCAAGTGACGGCGTCTCATCCGTGGATTGACCTCCCAATCTACCAAGATTGGAAGCCAAAGCGTCACATTTTTCCTTTGCCCCTCAACTTTCTCTTCATAATTGCTGAGGGGCACGGGGTCCTGGGTGGGACTTTGGTTTCCCGGGCGTTTCCGCACCCTCCTCGGCTCCCCGCCATGGAATGGCTTCGGTTACCCGGGCTTTGTTGTGGTCGGCGGGGGGGGGGTTCTGTGGGGGCGCTCGGTTGTGGCCTTGGCCTTGCTCGGGGCCTTGGGGCTGTTCGGCCAGGCAGCTTGGGGAACAACAACAACAACAACAGCCCATTTATTCAAGCCCTTTTCAAGTTACAGAGGTTAAGATTAACGATGTATGGCCTATCTATAATTAATGGACTACAGTTATCGTAAAGCCGGTGTCACATGAGCGATTTTTCCGTCAATTTTTATGAGCAATTTTTATCTGGCAGCTTAAAACTATAAGTTCCATATGCATTAAACTACCTAACATAATCTAACGTCGATCTAGATTCCGATTCAAACGCGAAAGAGCCTCAAAATAGTTTAACTAACTATATATTATTATATATCAAGTTAAAATAGGACTTCAGAGGCTATTAACCCTTCTGGATTATTAAGCCAGCACACTGTAAGTCAAGAAAAGCGTCTGGACTGGAGACACTTTTCGAGAACCCCAGTCCTTTGCAGAATATATTGTTACGTTACGAGCGGGGTTCGAACCCATAACATAAAGAAACATTCCACTAAACACCACAAAACGACGACTTATTATTTAGCCTCACAAAATGCGGATAATATGACTATCAGTTTCAGTCAAGAATAAGTGGTATGTTAAACTTCCACAAAAACTAGCAACTCTCTTTGTAGTCACTAAAACCTTGGTAGGTGAACAAATGTGGCAAGTTCATAAAATATCAGTTGATATCAAATGGCAGTTTTAGCCTAAAAACCCCAAAGTTATTCCTTTCTTATCACTCGTTCAGAATTAGTTATCTTTAGTTACTTTGACTTAGATTTATCCCAACAATCAAAAGAATAATATATTAGCATATAAAGGTAAAATGTAAAGAGTATGTAAAATATAATTATAATTTATTTAAATGATTAATTATACACAAAAGTTACTTCTAGTGAAAATATCAAATTTGAGAAACATTGATGAGAAATAATAAAGAAACTCTTAAGAAAAATAATACATAGTTATATCAATAATAGTTATATAAATACCCTCCAAGAGAGTAAGTGAAAGCAATCAATAAACATAGAACAAATCCTAGGCGATACTTATTCAACTCATGGGGATTCTTTTACAAACGAACTCAGGGCAGGGCAGCTTATGATGGTGGTGGATAATACACTACCTTGCCGTTACGGTACTTTCGACTTATATACCCTTAGCGTTCCAGGCTCTGATACAAACTTCTCTAACTGTATTAATCTCAACTCCTTATATACTTGCTGAATTAAAGTATTACTTTTACCAAGAACTCTATGATATATCTTTTAAACATTACTTATGATTAGAAAAGCCAAATACATTATTACCTAGTTATAATCAATATCATTCGTACGTCAGGCAACGAAGAAGAGCAAGGGGGTTGAAAGAAAGGGGGGAGAATGAATAGGGTTACGAGTGTAGGACGATAGGGGGTAGAATGGAATGTGAACGAAAGGGGGGTAGTCTGCACCAAGCCTCCCTCACCTCACCTCACTTGTTCCTGTACACTCGTGAACAAAAATATCTTCCTAGATATAACTAAGCTGTCTACAGGTTAAATTAATTATACCGGGCTCATAACATTGCATACGATGTTCAATCATAAATAATTAAAGATCGTACCCACCATAACAAGCACAATACCTCAATTACAACCAGTGACACTTGAATGAAATAGAAATCCCTAACAATATAAACACAGTGAAAACAATAGAGTGTATGCCTGAAGACGTGAAGGCTGCGACAGTCCATTCAGTACTGTCAGATCCAGCAGAGTAAACATCTCACCAGGACTCAGGTGGAAGAACGGTCACAGGTGTTTTGTCTGAGAGTGTGTATGTGTGGGAGGGTGGGGATGATTTGGGGAATGATTTATCAGGAGAGGACCTTAGAGACATTGCCTTTTATAATAGCCCATTAAGCCTAGTTCACACATGCCCGAGTCCGAACCCGAGTGTCCACGAATCCACAGTCATGGACAATCGGGCAAATTTAAGACAGAGTGTGCAAAATTCCATGAGTGTACACAAGTGTCCATGAGTCACTACGAGTAGCCATTAGTGAACGGCGAGTGCACTCATGGACGAAACTTGCGGTCCTCCAGAATCACTACGGATGTGCTGCGAGTGTACTGAGAGTGGGGGAAAATTGGAATATTGGTCATTTTCGGATCACGAGTAGCTACGAGTAGTTACGAGTCACTAAGCTTATTCACGAGTCACTACGAGTCACTGAGAGTTACCACAAGTGTCATGATGTTGAGATGACTCGGGCCAATATTTTGATGTTGCGATGAAAGTATGGCTCTCCAAGCCGAGTTCTCCAAGAGTCTCGCATGACGTTGTCCGAGTTCCCACGAGTTCCCTCGACACTGCCCAAGTCATTACGCGAGTCCCCGCGACTCGTCGACTCGTGGACACTCGGGCTCGGACTCGGGCATGTGTGAACAATGCTTTAAAGGCAGAATAGGTTAAAGCTACTGGTATTTTTTAAAGCTGCAATACAAACAAACCTATATGGGTGTAATACGACTTAGGCACAATAAAAGTGTATTAACTTTATAATTTTAAGCAGATTTTTTATTATTTTCCAAATTCTTCTACAGATGAAAACACTTGCATGAAGTAGATTCATATGCCCAGGAGACGATAATGTTCTTAACCCTTCCAGCCCGGCTGTCCTGTTATAAGGACACCGCGGTAGTTGGGCAGGACCCCGGGTGTCCTTATAACAGGCAGGAAGCTTGAAAGCCTATTCAGCTTTGTCTGAACGCATGTAAACAAAGCCGGTCATTGCATCACCGCACCTCCGAAAACAAGAAGGAGACGTCGGATCAATGTTGTTGTTGTATGGTATGATGAAATTAGTGTCTGAAAAGCTCCGATATTTTCAACATCGCGGCAAAATTCGCTCCACGGAAATCGTCATCACACCTGAACCAGTTGACTTACAGAGCTCTACTCAACACCAGTCTACAGATTGGAAACCGCACTACGTTTAAAGATATGTGGGAAATTTCTAGCAGTTAAAATAACAAAGATACGGTAGCCTAGGCCTAGACGTTTTTCGGCCAAATCGCCCGGGTACCTGACACTGTCCTTAGGAGGACGACCCCGGATCAGAAGGGTTAAAATTGTTGTACGTTTCATATTTGTAATATACCGACCATATGATAAAGCCTGCTCTGATAGTGCGTGATGTGATCTATATAATATTTTCGATTGTTTGTGTGTGTGTGTGTGTGTGTGTGTTCTTAATTGGCGGCCGCAGTTTTGTACCTGGGGAGCTGAAACTATGCATGTGGGTGTCAATTGACCTGGGCCAGGTCATAGAGGGGGCGAGGCCACGATCGGAGGTAGTTTCGAGGCCGATATTGAAAAAAAAAAAATGAAAAAAATTGCCGTTTGGGGCAGAAGGCGGCCTCCGATTGAAAAGGTGTATGGAACGAAAGTTGTTCGCAGCCCCCCAAAATGGGGGTATGGATTAGGTCAGATCCAAAATCGGAGGTCATTTAGCGGCCGAAATCGAGGTCGCCGTTTAATGAGGCACAGGGAGGTCGAGGCCGGTGATTATGGTAGTAGTAGTATTGTGGTGATTGTGGTAGTAGTGATTGATGATGGTGATTATGGTAGTAGTAGTGGTGGTAGTAGTGATGGTGATTATGGTAGAATTTAAACCCGGGTAACGCCGGGTACCCCTGCTAGTAACCTATATTATAAGTTCGATACATCGGACATTAAAAAACTTAAAGCGATTTTCAGAACAAAATTCGTCATGATTTTCAAAGGGTTAATCATTCCTCTATTTCCCTCTTAATAATCTGGCTGTGAGGAAGCCAAGAAGCACAAATTGAGAAAATGAAGCAGGGAAAGCCAGAGGAAATGTATGCAAATAAGCCCCCTTCCGGCCCCCGTCCTTCCTCCATTGCAATTTTTCGTGATTTTCGCCTCCCAGCAGTACGACGAAGTTTTTTTATTTCTTATGTGAGTAAGGAAGACACAAGGTAGAACTGCCTGTAGCGAGTGTCTCCCCCAGAGTTGAAAGAGTGACAGGGCCAAAATCAAGGGACGTTCGAGCCAAAATGCCTGGACAGATCGAGTTTGAAGCAATTTAAGTCATAGGAAGAGGGAAAGACTGATTCTGTGGATAACTTGATGCGGTTATATTAGGGAAAGTACTGCCAAATTAACTCTTATTAAGGGGGTGGCCTGCTTTTTCTCTCCTTTTCTCTCTTTCTTTGGGCTGTATCCATTCGGCCCCATTCAGCCACTGTTTTAAGACGTTTATCCCCATCCAGGTGTCGATTTCTTCCTGGTGAGCGAGAGCGAGCCAGCATTGTAGGGAGAAATCCAGCTTCAACGGACACATTTTTCTACCGAAAAATTTACCAATTTAGCCTGCTTTCAAAAACATATAATAATATATGCTTGCTCACTACTCCTCGCCAGGAAAAAAAATGACACCTGGATGGGGAAAAACGTCTTAAAACAGTAGGCTGAATGGGGCCGAATGGATACAACCCAGAGAGAGAGAGAGGGAGAGAGAACAAATTAAAACGAGGTGGGCCCCCTTAACCCTTTCAAGATTCGATTACGCATTTCTTGTCTGTTCTCTGGCTATTAGTTGGCGATTTTATTCAGATTAGTAAGGGTGTATGGAAGTCTGAGGGTTAATTAAGATAGTGTTTACCCTTTTAATTCCCACAGATCCTTCCTAAGCTGTATACAAATCGCATAATGATAGCCAGAATAGACACATTGAGCAAATGAAGCAGAGAAAGCCAGAGGAAATGTATGCAAATAAGCTTCCTGCCTAAACAAATCAAATAATCTGAATCTGGCTATTATTTGGCGATTATTTTAAGATTAGAAAGGGTATATGGAAGTCAGAGGGTTAATTTAGATAGCTTTTACCCTTTAAATTCCCACAGATCCTTCCTCAACTGTAAACAATCGTCTAATAATAGCCAGAATAGATTGTCAAAGACATAATCTTCAAAGAGGGTCCAGAAAAATACATAATAAATAAAATCTTAAGTGAACATATTATCCAAATATATATCGTGTGGTGCTTCCCATAGACGCCCCTCCTCCCACCCTCTTTATCCGGATATGCCATTAAGCGGATTGAACCGTTGTAAGTCCATCACTGGCCTGTGCTATTATCCGGACTAGTCGTTTAAGCGGATTACCAACAAATGAGGCTCGAACGCGGCTTTCGTTATTGACGTATTAAGCGAACTATCAGAGAGAGAGAGAGAGACGTATCTTTACGTAGATAAACTGACCACACAGACCTTAAGATCCCAGCGAGGTGGTCAAGGTATGAACAAGCTGATATAGTTAAGAGAGAGAGAGAGAGAGAGAGAGAGAGAGAGAGAGAGAGAGAGAGAGAGAGAGAGAGAGAGAGAGAGAGAGAGAGAGATAGAAAGTAAAGATTAATCACACAAGTATTACAATACAAAGATAGAAAGCTAAATGAGAGACAAAGAGGAAAAGTTCTGAAAGGACAGAGAAGGAAAAGGTAAAGAAAAAAAAATAATGTATCCCAGAAAAAAATCGATAGTTTCAGTAAAAGAGTGACAGAGCGTGAACAGGAAAAGTTAAAGGGAGATTTTTACTTGGGCTGGTGTTTTTTCTGGACCCCCTTCTCCCTCATGTCCAGCCCATTAGTTATGAGATTTTCAAACGTTCGCCCGCTTAGTTAGGCGATTTTCAGATCTATCGCACCCTTCTTTGTCAATTTTAAGACCCTTCGTGCCATTTAGGTGTCATTTTTTTACTGGCAAGCGATAGCGAGCCTGCAGTTTAAGAGGACGTTTTTCTACCGAAATATGTACAAATTTATCTCGAAGGGGACTGTTGTTTATTTTTGGGGAAATTTCATATTTATTCTCTCCCAGCTGCTGGGCGAGAATGACAATGAAATCTCTATAACCCAAGTTGCGTGGGGGTACTTGTAAAAATCCCTGTATGGTATCCTGGAATATGGATCCTGCGACTTGTGCATCAGTTGATATACATTCTCCAAGTAGGATTTCCCTTCTCCTTATTATAGGAAAAAGTTAAAATTCCCTCATCACGCCGTGGTGTAGTGGATTAAAAGCTTAGACACTCATTCTGAATGTTGGAGGTTCAAGACCGGCTGGAAGTATATAAACATGATTTTTTTTTTTTTTTTTTTTTTTTTGCCGTAATTAACCCTTAATTAGCGGCGAGCAACATAAGTCGAGTTAAATAAAGCTGGACTATGTGGCGGCGCTCGACATAACTCGAGTGGCAATTTCAGCACGTAATGTGGCTGAGAGAGAGAGACAAGTGGTGGCAGGAGACTAGCGAGCGTATGACTGCTCCAGACCACCGCGGCGAACCTACTGACACAAATCTCAGCTCCCTCCTCCCTCTCTCACTCGCTACATACTCAATTATGTACCGAAAGTACCGAATTACCTGCTTTTTGCACTCGCGTTGCACGGTTATTGCAAGAAAAACTATCCATCATACAAGGATCGTTATGGTGTCATTCGAAAGCTCTGTTTATGCCCTTTCAGGGATAGGTACTTGTTTTACGTTCTGGGTCTTATTTAGGCATGAAAATGATCACGTAAACAGCCCTATTTTGGCTAAAAACACCCCGCTGTGCGGTACACATAAATAAACCGCATAGGCCGCTCGTAAGTAATGTTGAATGTTGACAACAATATTATATTTTAATCTCCGATCGACAAATATTTGAATTTGGCATTATACGATATCGATATCAAAACGAAGGTGACCGTACTGCTGAAGAAGTCGCCCGGGAATACCGAAGGGAATTTAACCCTCCCGAAAATATCCCCCGGTTTTTGAGATGCCTGGCACGGGATTCGAACCCTGGTTAGGTCCCCCAGGTCCGCGCGCTAACCCACTGTACTACCACGGACGTACAATAGAATACCTTTTGATACCTTTTGATGTGTTCGCCGCTCTTCTAGCGGCACCAAGGAGCGCGACGCCACTCGTTATGGGTGGTGATTTGGTGCAGTAGACTGTTTGAAGCGACAGCTCGCTCCCTTGCGAGGATGGGCTCGTCTGGCACTTTTTGCAGTTCGACATCTAGGGCTCTCTTGAAGTTGTCTAACGAGATGTCCCTCATGTCTCTTACTCGCCGTGGGAGTTTGTTGAAGAGACGTGGGCCTCTGTGTGATAACCAGCCCTCTCGCAGAGAGCCCATAGCACCCCTGTTATTCATTCGGGGGATTTCGCATTCCCAGCCTCTCCTATCACTGAATTTCATGACTATCGGAGTATGTAGGCTTGGTACTAAACCCTCTGCGATTTTCCACGTGTATATTATTAGGTAACGTTCTCTTCTACGTTCCAGTGAGTACAGATTCAGTGCTCTTAAACGCTCCCAATAGTGTAGATGTTTTATCGAACTTATATGCGAAGTGAAATTTCTTTGTACACTCTCTACGTCATTTATTTCACCTGCTTTGTATGGGGATGTTAATACGCTACAGTATTCAAGCCGCGGTAGCACTAGAAATTTGAAGAGCGTTATCATAGGCAATTCGTGTTTTAAAAGTACGCAGAATCCAACCCGTTAGACGTTTCGCAGCCGCCACTTTGACCTGGTTATGTACTTTGAAACCCATATTTTCAGACATTAATACCCCAAGGTCTTTCACACTGTCTTTCCGTTCTATTATGTGGTTAGATTCTGTTAAGTAATTTGTAATTTCTTTAACACCATTATTATCTCCGTACCGTATTAATTGGAATTTTTCCTCATTGAATTGCATGTTGTTTTCCCTGGTCCACTGGAACACTACATTCATGTCTTCCTGCAGTCGGGCCCGTGTCCTCTTGTGTGTTTACTATCTTGCTTAATTTTGTGTCATCAGCAAAAGACGACACCGTACTGTGTCTGGTGTTGGTATCTATGTCGCAAATTAGTATGAGGAACAGAAGGGGTGCTAGCACTGTTCCTTGGGGCACTGAGCTTTTGACATCCGAAGGCTCAGAAGTGACTTGGTTTACTGCTACCGATTGTTTTCGGTTTACGAGGAAATTGTATATCCACCGTCCGATTTTCCCAGTTATACCTTTTGCTTTCAGTTTGTGGGCTATTATACCATGGTCACATTTATCAAATGCCTTAGCAAAATCGGTGTAAATGACATCCACGTTTTACTTTTCTTCTAGCGCTTTAAGAATTTTGTCACAGTGTTCCAAAAGTTGTGCGAGACATGATCTTCCTGCTCTGAACCCATGTTGACCGGTGTTGTGTAGTTCATTTGCCTCCATGAATGTTGAAATTTTGCTTCGCAGGACTCGCTCGAAAACTTTAATGATGTGAGAGGTTAGAGCTACCGGGCAGTAGTTTTTTGGTAGTGCTTTACTCCCTCCTTTATGCAGTGGGACAATTATTGCGTTTTTCAAGCTATCTGGTATGTCACCAGTGTCTAGACTCCTTCTCCACATTATAGCCAGGGGTTTTGAGAGGTTTTCCTTACATTTTTTCATTAGGATCGAATTCCATGAGTCCGGGCCTGGTGCCGAGTGGGATGGCATGTTGGAAATGGCCTCTTGTATGTCTTTTGGACCGAAATCAATATCCAGCATCTGAGGGCTTTCCGTAGGGGAGGTTTCCATGAAAAATATATTTTGGTCTCTGATGACTTTTGTTTCATCAGGCTCACTGAATGCCATTTCATACTGCCTGCTTAAGAGTTCGCTCATTTCCTTTTTGTCCCCTGTGAAAGAGCCGTCCCCTTTGCTCAGTGGGCCGATGTTTGATGTTGTTTTAGCCTTTTGTTTGGCGTATGAAAAGAAGTATTTGGAATTTTCCTTTATACCTGCAATAGCTTTCCTCTCCTCTTCCATATGTTGTAGTTCATATGATATTCTTAGCCTTTGTTCAATTTCCACAATTTCTCTATCTATTTCGACCTTTTGCCTATCCTGTAGATTTTGATGTGTGGTCTTTGTGTGAGTAATTTTCTTCTTCTGTACAGCCTCCTCCTTTCCCGATCTTGTTTGCTTCTTCGTTTTGTTTGTCTTGCAGGTATATGGTGGCTACAGATTTGGGTCATGGTTTCTGTTATTAAGACTAGACATTCTGCTGGTGTCAGGTTATCCATTAAATCTTCCCAGTCTATTTCCTCCATTTCTTGATTTACCTCTTCCCACCTAATGTTTTTGTTATTGAAGTTAAATTTACTGAAGGGGCCGGTTTTTGTTCTCGATTCTGAGGTTGTCTGTACACTTTCTAAGGTTGTTTTGATCTCAATTAATTTATGATCTGAGTATGTTGTGTCCGATATGTTAATGCTGTGTACTAGAGAGTCGTTGTTAGTGAAGACCAGGTCTTAAGATATTGTTTTCCCGTGTGGGTTCAGCAATATGTTGGGTAAGACTAAAACAAACAAAAATCACAAAGTTCAAAAAGCTCTCTCGTATTAGTATTTGCTTCTCCGGTGTTATTTGCCACTAACTGGTTTTCTAGTTGTCTCTAATAGCAACCTTAGTTCTCCTTGAAAGAACCAGGTGATAGTCTCGTGGTGATACACGTGGTGGGTTTCTTAGACTTCACCACCAACGACTATTTTCTGCTATCCCAGACGTCAACTCGGGTAGTTTTGTGGTTGCGGGATTATTGCGAGGGCATTACAATTACCTTCGCCGCTTTTGTTTAATTAATCATACGAATAATTCATTAATATATGGCCTATCAATCAAATAGATAATGCGTAATGAATTATCGCTCACATCCAATTTATCCAAATGGGTATTAACTCTTTATGTAAATATAAATAAATATGTATTATGCATTTGTTAATATATAGTCGATATACATGCATAATCGAAATCGCAAGAGTAAACAGTAGCTGCACAGTGGCGCTAATAAGTAATGTCTCAGCTGTCATTACGTTTGGCTCGCTCTGCGCTGTATTAATGTAAGTCAGATGTTGAATAGAGTGGGTGTGTGTAGGAACATGTTTGTATATCTCAGTCAAAGAGAAGAAATCATGTGTAAATATTGCTGATACCAATAATAGAACTTAATATTCCGTACTTGGTGCTGAGACATCACTTATTAAGCCGACTGTACCATAGTGTCTTTATCGCATTATTCTGATCAATAATAGACGAATGAATTTGACTATACCCTGTTTCAAATAGGTAGGCCCCAAAACGTGAACTCTAACTTTTGTAACTTAAAAAGGGCTTGAGCAAATGGTCAGATAATTTTCACACCTATTTCCTGGCTGGCCTTTCCCAAACGGATGAAGTGCAGGGAGAGAGAGAGAGTGAGTGAGAGTGAGAGTGAGAGAGAGAGAGAGAGAGAGAGAGAGAGAGAGAGAGAGAGAGAGAGAGAGAGAGAGAGAGCGAGAGTGAGTGAGAGAGAGAGAGTGAGAGCGAGAGAAGAGAGGTAGATATGTATAAGTATTAATTTCCTTATACCACCCCCTCACCCCCCCCCCCCCCTAGAATCCCTACATCTACCCCTGAGAGAAATGACCCGAGCAATAACATGTCTCAATTATTACTCCCTGGGGAGGAGTGTCAGGATATATTGGTGGATTTTTAGAGTAAGATATTATATATATATATATACTGTATATATATATATTATATATATAAACACCAAACCCATTTATATAATTAAAATTCACTTAAAAGATGGTCAGTATTGGTTCTCTAATTTCCGGACCGCCCCGCAGTGTATCCTGGGCATAATATTCATGAAGGGGATAGTGATTGTTTTTATGGTCTGTTTATTTAGGCCTATTTATTATTTTATATATGTCTATTAATTCCTTTATTCCTTTATTTCTTAGTTTCCTTGGTAGACCTCCACCAAGCTTTAAAAATACACACCCTAGACCAACTTTCAAGAACATTGTGTACATTTGTTGGTAGAAAAATGTCCCGGCCAGAGGCTGGTTCCTTCTAAAATTACAGGCTTGCTATCGCTCGCCAGGAAAAAATCGACACCTAAATGGCACGAAAGGTCTTAATATTGAAAAATAAATGAGGCGAAAGGTTTTAAAATCGACAAATTATTGGGGCAAGCATCATAGAATCTGAAAACTGATATGGTTGAACATGAGGGAGAAGGGGGTCCATAAAAACCGACTACCTCCCCCCTTAATTGAAAATGCAATATCGTTGTGGCGGCTGCTTGCTTCCGTGTTGCATTTTTTTTTTCCCCCGAGTATAATTGAGGGTCACATTCGATTAGAGTTTCAGAGGTGTTTTATTTCAGTGGTAAGTGTATTAGAGTTTCAGAGGTGTTTTATTTCAGTGGTAAGTGTATTAGAGTTTCAGAGGTGTTTTATTTCAGTGGTAAGTGTATTAGAGTTTCAGAGGTGTTTTATTCAGTGGTAAGTGTATTAGAGTTTCAGAGGTGTTTTATTTCAGTGGTAAGTGTATTAGAGTTTCAGAGGTGTTTTATTTCAGTGGTAAGTGTATTAGAGTTTCAGAGGTGTTTTATTTCAGTGGTAAGTGTATTAGAGTTTCAGAGGTGTTTTATTTCAGTGGTAAGTGTATTAGAGTTTCAGAGGTGTTTTATTTCAGTGGTAAGTCTATTAGAGTTTCAGAGGTGTTTTATTTCAGTGGTAAGTGTATTTTTGTTTTGTTTTTTCCAACGGGTGATGAATTGAATCCCTTAGCAAATAGTTCTTCGATATTTAACCTCTTCTGTACCGGCGGAGTCTTTTTAATTTTATCATACCTATATTTGGACGATTGTATGCAGTTTAAGAAGGATCTGTGGTAGTAAACAAGGTTAAGTTTGATAGTTCGAAGTTTGTTGGTTGCTGGAGGTGCTTGTTAAACTGAATAATATCGTCTAATAGTAGCCAGAATAAAGTTAAAACTGAATAATATCGTCTAATAGTAGCCAGAATAAAGTTAAAACTGAATAATATCGTCTAATAGTAGCCAGAATAAAGTTAAAACTGAATAATATAGTCAATAGTAGCCAGAATAAAGTTAAACTGAATAATATCGTCTAATAGAGCCAGAATAAAGTTAAACTGAAAAATATCATCTAATGTAGCCAGAATAAATTTAAAAACTGAATAATATCGTCTAATAGTAGCCAGCATAAAGTTAAAACTGAATAATATCGTCTAATAGTAGCCAGAATAAAGTTAAAACTGAATAATATCGTCTAATAGTAGCCAGAATAAAGATAAAACTGAATAATATCGTTTAATAGTAGCCTGAATAAAGTTAATAATATCGTTTAATAGTAGCCTGAATAAAGTTAATAATATCGTTTAATAGTAGCCTGAATAAAGTTAATAATATCGTTTAATAGTAGCCAGAATAAAGTTAAAACTGAATAATATCGTCTAATAAATGCCAGAATAAAGTTAAAACTGAATAATATCGTCTAATAGTAGCCAGAATAAAGTTAAACTGAATAAAACCGTCTAATAGTAGCCAGAATAAAGTTAAAACTGAATAATATCGTCTAATAGTAGCCAGAATAAAGTTAAAACTTTATAATATCGTCTAATAGTAGCCAGAATAAAGTTAAACTGAATAATCCTAATAGTAGCCAGAATAAGGTTAAACTGAATAAAACGGTCTAATAGAAGCCAGAATAAAGTTAACCTGATTAAAACCGTCTAATAGAAGCCAGAAAAAGTTAAACTGAATATATCGTCTAATAGTAGCCAGAATAAAGTTAAACCTGAATAATATCGTCTAATAGTAGCCATAATAAGTTAAACTGAATAATATCGTCTAATAGTAGCCAAAATAAGTTAAAACTGATAATATCGTCTAATAGTAGCCAGAATAAAGTTTAAAACTGAATAAATATCGTCTAATAGTAGCGAAATAAAGTTAAAACTGAATAATATCGTCTAATAGTAGCCAGAATAAAGTTAAACTGAATAATATCGTTAATAGTACCAGAATAAAGTTAAAACTGAATAAGATCGTCCAATAGTAGCCAGAATAATGTTAAAACTGAATAATATCGTCTAATAGTAGCCAGAATAGTTAAACTGAATAATATCGTCTAATAGTAGCCAGAATAAAGTTAAACTGAATACTCGTCTAATGTAGCCAGAATAAAGTTAAACTGAATAATATCGTCTAATAGTAGCCAGAATAAAGTACTGAATAATATCGTCTAATAGTAGCCAGAATAAAGTTAAAACTGAATAATATCGTCTAATAGTAGCCAGAATAAAGTTAAACTGAATAATATCGTCTAATAGTAGCCAGAATAAAGTTAAAACTGAATAATATCGTCTAATAGTAGCCAGAATAAAATTAAAACTGAAAAATATCGTCTAATAGTAGCCAGAATAAAGTTAAAACTGAATAATATCGTCTAATAGTAGCCAGAATAAAGTTAAACTGAATAATATCGTCTAATAGTAGCCAGAATAAAGTTAAAACTGAATAATATCGTCTAAATAGTGCCAGAATAAAGTTAAACTGAATAATATATCGTCTAATAGTAGCCAGAATAAAGTTAAAACTGAATAATATCGTCTAATAGTAGCCAGAATAAAGTTAAAACTGAATAATATCGTCTAATAGGAGCCAGAAAATAAGTTAAAACTGAATAATATCGTCTAATAGTAACCAGAATAAAGTTAAAACTGAATATATCGTCTAATAGTAGCCAGAATAAAGTTAAAACTGAACAATATATCGTCTAGTAGCCAGAATAAAGTTAAACTGAATAATATCGTCTAATAGTAGCCAGAATAAAGTTAAAACTGAATAATATCGTCTAATAGTAGCCAGAATAAAGTTAAACTGAATAATATCGTCTAATAGTAGCCAGAATAAAGTTAAAACTGAATAATATCGTCTAATAGTAGCCAGAATAAAGTTAAAACTGAATAATATCGTCTAATAGTAGCCAGAATAAAGTTAAAACTGAATAATATCGTCTAATAGTAGCCAGAATAAAGTTAACTGAAAATCGTCTAATAGTAGCCATTAAAGTTAAACTGAATAATATCGTCTAATAGTAGCCAGAATAAAGTTAAAAACTGAACAATATCGTCTAATATAGCCAAAATAATTAAAACGGAATAATATCGTCTATAGTAGTAGTTAAAACTGAATAATATCGTCTAATAGTAGCCAGAATAAAGTTAAACTGAATAATATCGTCTAATAGTAGCCAGAATAAAGTTAAACTGAATAATATCGCTAATAGTAGCCAGAATAAAGTTAACCGAATAATATCGTCTAATAGTAGCCAGAATAAAGTTAACTGAATAATATCGTCTAATAGTAGCCAGAATAAGTTAAAAACCGAATAATATCGTCTAATAGTAGCCACAATAAAATAAAACTGAATAAAATCGTGTAAGAATGACCACAATAAAATTAAAACTGAATAAAATCGTGTAAGAATAACCACAATAAAATTAAAACTGAATAATATCGTCTAATAGTAGCCAGAATAAAGTTAAAACTGAATAATATCGTCAATAAGCCAGAATAAAGTTAAACTGAATAATATCGTCTAATAGTAGCCAGAATAAAGTTAAAACTGAATAATATCGTCCAATAGTAGCCAGAATAAAGTTAAAACTGAATAATATCGTCTAATAGTAGCCAGAATAAAGTTAAACTGAATATAATCGTCTAATTGTTGCCAGAATAAAGTTAAAACTCGTCTAATTGTTGCCAGAATAAAGTTAAAAATCGTCTAATTGTTGCCAGAATAAAGTTAAAACTGAATAATATCGTCTAATAGTAGCCAGAATAAAGTTAAAACTGAATAATATCGTCTAATAGTAGCCAGAATAAAGTTAAACTGAATAAAACCGTCTAATAGTAGCCAGAATAAAGTTAAACTGAATAAAACCGTCTAATAGTAGCCAGAATAAAGTTAAACTGAAAAATATCGTCTAATAGTAGCCAGAATAAAGTTAAAACTGAATAATATCGTCTAATAGTAGCCAGAATAAAGTTAAACTGAATAATATCGTCTAATAGTAGCCAGAATAAAGTTAAAACTGAATAATATCGTCTAATAGTAGCCAGAATAAAGTTAAAACTGAATAATATCGTCTAATAGTAGCCAGAATAAAGTTAAAACTGAATAATATCGTCTAATAGTAGCAGAATAAAGTAAACTGAATAATATCGTCTAATAGGAGCCAGAATAAAGTTAAAACTGAATAATATCGTCTAATAGTAGCCAGAATAAAGTTAAAACTGAATAATATCGTCTAATAGTAGCCAGAATAAAGTTAAAACTGAAAAATATCATCTAATAGTAGCCAGAATAAAGTTAAAACTGAATAATATCGTCTAATAGTAGCCCGAAAAGTTAAAACTGAATAATATCGTCTAATAGTAGCCAGAATAAAGTTAAAACTGAATAATATCGTCTAATAGTAGCCAGAATAAAGTTAAAACTGAATAATATCGTCTAATAGTAGCCAGAATAAAGTTAAACTGAATAATATCGTCTAATAGTAGCCAGAATAAAGTTAAAACTGAATAATATCGTCTAATAGTAGCCAGAATAAAGTTAAACTGAATAATATCGTCTAATAGTAGCCAGAAATAAAGTTAAACTGAATAAAATTGTCTAATAGTAGGCAGAATAAAGTTAAAACTGAATAATACCGTCAAATAGTAGCCAGAATAAGTTAAACTTAATAATATCGTCTAATAGTAGCCAGAATAAAGTTTAAAACTGAATAATATCGTCTAATAGTAGCCAGATAAGTTAAAACTGAATAATATCGTCTAATAGTAGCCAGAATAAAGTTAAAACTGAATAATATCGTCTAATAGTAGCCAGAATAAAGTTAAACTGAATAATATCGTCTAATAGTAGCCAGAATAAAGTTAAAACTGAATAATATCGTCTAATAGTAGCCAGAATAAAGTTAAACTGAATAATATCGTTTAATAGTAGCCATAAAGTTAAAACTGAATAACGTCTAATAGTACCAAATAAGTTAAACTGAATAATATCGTCTAATAGTAGCCAGAATAAAGTTAAAACTGAATAATATCGTCTAATAGTAGCCAGAATAAAGTTAAAACTGAATAATATCGTCTACCGACCATAAGTTGTCGCGGTACATAAGGCACTAATGTAATGGGTGGGAAAGCCTAAGAAAACCTAATATAAAAATGACAAATTAATTCACTCACTCTTTCACATTAATGAATTATCACTGTTCAAATATTCGGGTGGATGGGACTCGTTAGCCTTGGTAGGCAACTCATATAGGAGAGACAACCTGATACAAATCCGGGTAGATGGGACTCGTTAGCCTTGGTTGGCAACCTGCCTAGGGGAGCAAACCTGATACAAATCCGTACTGCTTACCTAAGGGAAAGGCAGGTTAGTGGATGGATTAGCCGAACACCACTGTAGAAAAATAGTGCTAACAAGATACACAGAGGGCCTCAGAGTCGGACGGATCCTAAATTGAGTGGTCAATCCTGTAAGTCCTTCACTAAACTGGCTCGGGTTGTCCCTCTCACAGGGGAGCATTCTGGGCATTCTGTGTATGGCCACCCTCGTAAGGGGAGTAAGGCATCCGGCAATAGATAGATAGATAGAAATATTCGGAAATTAACACCAGAAAAACCTGAATTTCAACATTGTATAATTAAATTCAAAGTGAAGGATTATTATTTTCAGCATGTAATAAAACAAATATTTAGTCTTTAAACAATTGTTGATATATTACGCCTTACTCTATACAAGATACATATTTGGGCTAACTAAAAAATAGACATAAAACGTTTAGACAACTTAACCCTCCTGGCCGGGCTGTATCTCCAAAGGACAGGGTGCATGGGCTACCCGGGCGAAATGGCCGAAAAACGTCTAGGCCTAGGCTACCGTATTTTTGTTTATTTTAACTGGTAGAAATTTCCCACGCATCCCTAAACGTAGTGCGGTTTCCAATCTGTAAACTGGAGTTGAGTAGAGCTCTCTAAGTCAACTGGTTCAGTTGTAATGACTATTTTAGTGGAGAGCATTTTGAGGCAATGTTAGCAATACAACGATCTTTTCACTAATGAAAGTACGACATACAGACGTATAATAACAAACGAGTCTTCTCCTTCTTGTTTTCGGAGGTGCGGTGACAAAGCGACCGACTTTGTTTACATTCGTCCGACGCACGGCGTTCGGATCAAGCTTGCAAGGCTTGCAAGCTTACTGTCTGTCACAAGGATGCCCGGGTAGCTGCCCTTCTGCCGAGCTGTCCTTACCTAAGGCAGCCCGGGTAGGAAGGGTTAAGGGGGAACATCGGATTTGTTTTCTCTTTCTCTCCTTTTCTCTATTTCCCTGGCTTGTATCCATTCGGTCCCATTCAGCCAACTGTTTTAAGACGTTTTTCCCCATCCACGTGTCGATTTCTTCCTGGCGAGCGATAGCGAGCCAGCATTGTATGGAGGAATCCGGCTTCGCCGGAGACATTTTCTATCGAAAAATTTACAAATTTAGCTTGCTGTCAACACAAAAATATATATATGCTGGCTCGCTACCGCTCACCAGGAAAATATTGACACCGGGATGGGGGTAAACGTCTTAAAACAGTAGGCTGAATAAGGCAGAATGGATACTAGCCAGAGAAAGAGAGACAAGGAAAGAAAGGTAAAACAAATCCGGTGTGCCCCCTTCAATATAAACACCATTTGAGGAGGAACACTTTATTGACAACGTTTCGCAGATAGCTTCTTCAGGTCACTAACCAATTTTAGAAAACCTATTTTGTAATCTGTGGTTAGGTTACAGTGTGTTGGTACTGGTATCTCTATTAGCGACTATTAATTAATCAAAATGTTTATAAACTTTTGCATAGTCCGTTCATTTTAGGTTGGGCAGAAATTGTAACCTCTGACCTCTGTAACTCAAAAAGGGCTAGAGCAAATGAGCCGTCAATTTATACACATATTCCCTAGCCAAGTCTTCCTATTTCAGTGATCAGCAACCCTTAAAGCTAGAAAAGAGTGTTCTAAGTTTCATAAAAAAAAAACATTACTGTCGGAGCCGCAACACAAAACATTGGTCTCATAAACCAAAATGTACAGTATTTCAGAAATAAGAGAATATACCGGTACCCTACAGATTATAATGATATAATAAAATTACTATGTACTTTATTCACAAAGATTAGGAACTTCATAGGCCCATGTGTCACATATCTAGAAATATAACGATTGATACCTATAGATCTTTTCCAAAATGAATAAACAAATCTAATGTTGCCTTGATTGTTATATGATGCCTTCGTTTTGAAGGAAGAATTATTATTTCTGAAGTTTCTGGAGCCACACAAGTGTCCTGAAAGAGCCGCATGTTGCCGACCCTTGTCCTATTTGGTAGAAATAATAGCTTGATTACTCTAGTCCTGTTTGAGTTATGAGAAGTTAGGGGTTACGATTTCTGCCCAACTTAGAATGAACGGACTATAGTAATAAATGCCTTCAGTAAATTGACCACTTGCGAGTTTCAGGCTATAAGGAAGTTGGAGCCATACACATTACACATCGATAAAAACAGAAATAAAATAATAATGTAGGTTTCTAATGGATAACAGGTATGTTGAATTGGGTTTTATGTATTTATGAATGCACTATGACCATTTTAAAGCTAGTAATTCTGTTTAATATCGATGGTTATAGCTCCAACTTCCTTATAGACCGAAACTCGCAAGTGGTCAATTAGGAAGCATTATTTTATCTTCTGGCTATCATTATCAAAGTGAAGTAACTGGAGGAATCAGAGGATATTTGCACACATTATAATATTAATGAGATCCTTCCGAAGTTGATTAAACCAATATTAACTAAAATGACGCCGCACTATTCAAGATATTAAGTAATGTAGCATTCGGCTGCATGTTAAGTAATGTAGCATTCGGCTGCATATTAAGTAATGTAGCATTCGGCTGCATGTTAAGTTATGTAGCATTCGGCTGCATATTAAGTAATGTAGCATTCGGCTGCATATTAAGTTGTGTCGCATTCGGCTGCATATTAAGTAATGTAGCATTCGGCTGCATATTAAGTAATGTAGCATTCGGCTGCATATTAAGTAATGTAGCATTCGGCTGCATATTAAGTTATGTAGCATTCGGCTGCATATTAAGTAATGTAGCATTCGGCTGCATATTAAGTAATGTAGCATTCGGCTGCATATTAAGTAATGTAGCATTCGGCTGCATATTAAGTAATGTAGCATTCGGCTGCATATTAAGTAATGTAGCATTCGGCTGCATATTAAGTAATGTAGCATTCGGCTGCATATTAAGTAATGTAGCATTCGGCTGCATATTAAGTAATGTAGCATTCGGCTGCATATTAAGTAATGTAGCATTCGGCTGCATATTAAGTAATGTAGCATTCGGCTGCATATTAAGTAATGTAGCATTCGGCTGCATATTAAGTAATGTAGCATTCGGCTGCATATTAAGTAATGTAGCATTCGGCTGCATATTAAGTAATGTAGCATTCGGCTGCATATTATGTAATGTAGCATTCGGCTGCATATTATGTAATGTAGCATTCGGCTGCATATTAAGTAATGTAGCATTCGGCTGCATATTAAGTAATGTAGCATTCGGCTGCATATTAAGTAAAGTAGCATTCGGCTGCATATTAAGTTATGTAGCATTCGGCTGCATATTAAGTAATGTAGCATTCGGCTGCATATTAAGTAATGTAGCATTCGGCTGCATATTAAGTAATGTAGCATTCGGCTGCATATTAAGTAATGTAGCATTCGGCTGTATATTAAGTAATGTAGCATTCGGCTGCATATTAAGTAATGTAGCATTCGGCTGCATATTAAGTAATGTAGCATTCGGCTGCATATTAAGTAATGTAGCAATCGGCTGCATATTAAGTAATGTAGCATTCGGCTGTATATTAAGTAATGTAGCATTCGGCTGCATATTAAGTAATGTAGCATTCGGCTGCATATTAAGTAATGTAGCATTCGGCTGCATATTAAGTAATGTAGCATTCGGCTGCATATTAAGTAATGTAGCATTCGGCTGCATATTAAGTAATGTAGCATTCGGCTGCATATTTATTGACATGCACTAATATTTTAGAAGAAAAAGAAGAAAACGATGAATAAAAAGCAAATAACAAATAGATAATAAGAAGAATAACAAATAGATAATAAGAAGAAATAAAACAGAATAAAGGAAAAACAAGAACAAAACGAATATAAGAGAAAGGCAACAATTAAAAAGACATGAAAAAGATGTAGATGAAGATGAAGAAGACGATGTTGATGACGAAATAATGATAATGATAATGATGATGATGATGATGATTAAGATGAAGAAGACGATGTTGATGATGAAATAATGATAATGATAATGATAATGATGATGATGATTAAGATGGAGAAGACGATGTTGATGATGAAATAATGATAATGATAATGATAATGGTAATGATGATTAAGATGGAGAAGACGATGTTGATGATGAAATAATGATAATGATAATGATGAAGATTAAGATGGAGAAGACGATGTTGATGATGACATAATGATAATGATAATGATGATGATTAAGATGGAGAAGACGATGTTGATGATGAAATAATGATAATGATAATGATGATGATTAAGATGGAAAGACGATGTTGATGATGAAATAATGATAATGATAATGATGATTATGATTAAGATGGAGAAGAATAGGGGTGACAAACACAAATAACAAAATAAATACAATAACAAAATTATATATAAATATACGTGATACTATCCTGACAAAGTTTACATGGATGAGAAAGTTGCCGAGAATTGGAACTTTTGAAAGAAGTTTTGTTTTCGTAAGAATATCAGCAGGAGTTAGTTTTGTAATGTTATATTGTTTCAGTTCGTTTGGCAGAAGCGAGTTCTTACTAAGGGGAGATGAGCCGTTTTGTTGTTTTTGTTTGTTTTGGTCTATTTATTTAGTTATTCATATACATTTTGTTTCTTCCCTAAACCTCCATCAAGCTTAAAATTACACCCCCTAGACGCTCTTTCAAGATATATGTGTACATTTTTCGGTAGATAAATGTCTCGGCCAAAGGCCGGTTCCTCTTAAATTACGTACATCCTCCACCACTCACACACACACACAGCAACACACACACACACACACATCTCGAGATGGTGTGCGAGATTTATGGCTTTGTTGATGATGTTGATGATGATCAACAAAGCCATAAAGTTGGGGCTACTCCTACCCTGGTTGCGTGGTTGACCGACTTCCTTAGTGACAGACGACAAGCAGTGCGATACCAAGGCTTCATCTCCACCTTCCTAGACATCACATGTGGAGTCCCACAGGGCACAAAGATGGGGCCTCTATTGTTCCTCATCTTGATTAATGATGCCCTAAAGGACACCCCATTCCACTGGAAGTACGTGGATGACTCGACAGTCGGCATTACTGTCGATAACACCTCCCCTAACTATGACCCCCTACAAGACATCCTCGACCGTCTTCAAGCCTGGACCACAGACAATCATGTGACTATCAATCATGACAAGACAGTGGTCATGCACATCAACACTTCCGTTACCGACCTTCCTCCACCCACTGTCACAATTGGCCCTCATCCCCTTCAGCTTGTTGAGTCCACCAAACTCCTCGGAATCACTGTGGACAACAAACTGAACTGGAAGAAACATGTAACTACCACAGTCAGGACCGCCACTTACAAGTTGTTTATGCTAAGGCGGTTGAGATCCCTGGGGGCGCCGTAGAATGAGCTGAAGAGTATATATAACACCTTCATACTCCCTAAGCTCACCTACGCCTCTCCCGCCTGGTCCTCCTCTCTAACCCTAACACAACAATGTCAACTGGAGAGAGTTCAGAGGAGGGCATGCAGGATCATCCTGGGTGGCACATATCCAGGGTACGAGGAAGCTCTCACCACCCTTAGCATACCTGCACTCTCAACCCACCACTACAACACACTCAAACAGTTTGCATCTAAGCTGCTTGTTCACCCACGACACAGAAACTTACTTCCACCAGACGCCCCTAGACCTACACGTGCAGCTCGTCATTTCAACACACTCCAACCAATAAGAGCAAGAACTGACAGATATAAAAATAGCCCTATCCCAACCATTGTTAATATTATTAATAATGTGTAATAACGGCCTGTCACACCATATATACGCGCCCACCTTTAATAATATATGCATAAGTGTGTGTGCGTGTGTGTATTAGAATATAATTATGTATGTATTTGCTTGAGTTTGTTTATGTATATGTGTATATATGTATCTATGTATGTGCAGTATATGTGTATGTATGTGTGCGTATATGTGTATGTATGTATGCGTTATTTATGTATATATATATGTGTCTATAGTGTATACTGTTTGTGGTTCGAGCCCGGCTGAGAGTATCAGGTAGGATAAGAGAAGAGCATATATGCATGTAATGTGCATATATTTATGTATATGTATGTCTGTGTGTATGTGCTGTCAATGGTTCGAGCCCGGTTGAGAATATAAGGTATATAATATATATATATACTGTACGTGTATTTATATGGTCATATGCACATATGTATGTAAATATACGTACATATGAGCGAGAACATATTGCTCACTAGCGCAACTTCTGATTATAAATCTATGCATAATTATTAAGTGTTCGCGTATCTTCATCCATGTATTTCCACAACATAGAACGCCTCTTCTTCGCCTTCTGTCACACACACACACCACACACACACACACACACACACACACACACACACACACACCTACACTACCGAGGATTAACCTCCCATTGTAGTACCTGCACCCTCTTTACCCTGACCATACCAAAACAGTTTCTGTATGTATGTTTGTGTGCATACGTGAGCGTTAGTGTATACGGACATGTGGACACATACTGCATGTTCTTATGTTTCTATATATGTATATGTATGTGCGCACGTACGTATATACGTATGTTCTGTATATGAGTAAGTAAATAAATGTGTATATGTACTGTATATCACTTACTCTCATGGTTATTTTATGATAATTTGTATTCTGCACATGCATCATTGTTATTTATTTTGTTTGTAAACTAAGCTTACCATCCTCATATCTGTACATCTCATGTTCATCCACTAAATTGTAAAATGTGTATTTTCATGAGGCTGCCGTTATTATTATTATTATTACAGCAACACACACACACACACACGCACAGACAGGCCCCATTCGTTTCACTCTCAGTTATGGTGGCCATGTAATTCCTCCTTCCTTCCTCCTCTCCTTCCTTCCTTCCCTCCTTTCTTCACACCTCTACCCCAGCATCTTCCCTTCCACGCTACCTCCCTCCCTTCACGTACTGTACCTCCACCCCCCTCCCCCACCACACACACACACACACACACACACACACACACACACACACACACACACACACAGATTCGGCCCAGATAAGATCAGATGAAGGAATTGTGGGATAAGCCTTTACAACAGCACCTCGTATCTACATTCTACATTTCCTATTTTTTCTGAAGAGTGTAGAGAGGGGAGAAGGGGTTTTGGAGAGAGATGAAGCTGTTGGAGTGGCTTTGTTATGTGTGTTTTTAGCCTGTATACGTCGTCAGGATGTCTCCTGACTGGGTGCGAACATGATTGTATTCGTTTCACTTCCCGCCTCGTCTCTCAGGTATGGTGGCCATGTAATTCCTCCTTCCCACCCCCCCAAACCCTCTCCCCCCCCCTCCCACCCAACCCCACAACACTCTCTCTCTCTCTCACACACACACACACACACACACACACACACGTCTCTCGATGTCGGAAGATTAACCCCTTCATTATCGAGGGTCGTCTTTTCATTGTTTTCTGGCAATTATTAGACGATTTTATTTAGCTTAGGAAGGACATGCACTAATTAACAAGCTTCCATGTATCCCATTTCATTATTTTTACTAACACACGTCATTCCTTAGTTGTATAAAATCGTCTAAATATATATGAAATAAGAGAAAAAGACATCCCCAGTAGTGAAAGGATTAAGGGGGTGACCTGGTTTTTTATCTCGTTTTCCCTCCATTCGGCCCCATTTAGCCTACTGTTTTAAGACGTTTATCCCCATCCAGGTGTCAATTTCGTCCTGGCGAGCGAAAGCGAGCCAGAATTGTATGCAGAAATCTGGCTTCGCCGGAGTCATTTTTCTATCGAAAAAGTGTACAGATATAGCCTGCTGTCAAAACATGATTAAACATATGCTGGCTCGCTACCGCTTGCCAGGAAAAAATTGACACATGGATGGGGATACGCTAAACGTCTTAAAACAGTAGGCTGAATGGGGCTGAATGGATACAACCCAGAGAAAGAGGGAAAACAACGAGGTGGGCCCCCTTACAAGACCCGAAGGAAGGATACACCTGAGTGAAGTGAGAGATAATCCGTCGACCCTCTTTTATATTACTTTGTTAGTTAAGGGGGTACTGCTTGTTTTTTTCTGGACCCCCTTCTCCCTCATGTTTAGCTAATTATTGTTGAGATGTTAAGACGTTCTTTCCGTTAGTGTGACGATTTTGAGAACTTTCGCCCCATTTTTTTGTCAATATAAATACCTTTCGTGCCATTTAGGTGTCGATTTCTTTTGGCGAGCGATAGCGAGCCTGTAATTTTATAAGAAACCAGCCTTCGGCCGGGAAATGTATCTATCGAAACATTTACAAATTTATCTTGAAAGGGGGTCTAGGGTGTGTGTTTTTAAGCTTGATGGTAGTCTAGCAAGAAACTCTATCTATCTATCTATCTATATGCTCAGGCCCAATCCCCATTTTGGGGGTAGCCGACTCAAGACAGAGCAAGAACAGGGAAAACACAATAAAAAAAACAAAAAAACAAAAAAAACACAGATAAAAAACACAAACTCTCACACAACCAGGTCACCCAGGAGAAGACCCAGAGACCAGGGTTACCAAGGTCGCTCCAGCACTCCCCCTGGCCCCTGACCACCCGGAGAGGTTCCGATCTCGGCAGGCAGACATGCAGCGGAGCCAAATCCACAAGCCCTCCCACCACACTTCCAGGCACACCCTTCATATTAATCGTCTCCCCGGGCCAGGCACCTGATGGACTATTATCTAGTCCAACTTGCGCCCGACCCCTTACTCCAAATGACCACGTCTTCACTCAACTATTCACAAGCATTCTCCATTCACTCCTGTCCACCACCACTTCCCCTGCCTGATCTATAGTCATTCCTCTATCATCCAAAGCCTTTCTTACACAGTCTCTCCATCTCAATGGGGGTCTTCCTGCCCTTCTATCTCCCCTTGTACCTGACTCACATATTCTCTTTGTAAGCCTTTCATCTCCCATTCGTTCAACATGACCATACCAGCTCAGCACCCTTCTGTCCACTCTGGCTGACAAATGTTCCTGCTGCCCCACTCTCTTACGTATCTCTTCATTCCTCAATCTGTCTCTACGAGTAACTCCACATATACTCCTCAAGCAGCTCATCTCCATCACATCCAGCCCTCTTTTCTCCTTTTTCTTCAGAGCCCATGTCTCAGCCCCATACATCACTGTTGGCACAACAATTCCTTGATACAGTGCACTTTTTACTTTCACTCCGAGATTTCTCGTCTTCCACATACTTCCCATTGCTCCGAAAACCTTCCTTCCTTCACACACTCTCTGTTTTACCTCCACTTCCATACCTCCACTCCTGCTTATTGTTCCTCCTAGATATTTAACCCGTACAGCCCCAGCGACGCGCCTGATGCGTCGGCGATGTATGTAACGCACAGCCCCAGAGACGCGCCTGGCGCGTCACCCTAATTGCGCCGACCGTAACCTCAGGTGTAGCCACTCAAGAGGGCTCAGATTTGTATGGGAAGTATCCCACGCAACCGTGTCGATGGTTGAAAACTCTCAAAGTCCACGTGCGTGCACGTGAGCGCGCAATAACCTGGTTTTTTGGGGTAATTGCCTTCAATTTTTTACTCTTGTAAAATACGTTTTCGGGGGCTCTGTAGGACCATTCTTTAAGCTTTTTGAGCGGTTTTTCGTGGTTTTTCCTTCATTCCTAACCCATTTGCTATTGTTTCTGGAATAAAACCATTTTTTGAAAACCGGCCGGGTTCTGGTGAACAAACATTACAAAACTAGCCGGGGCTGGATGGGTTAAAACACTCTACTTGTTCCAATATTTCCCCATCCAGCCTCACATCTAGATTCACCCTATGCTCTCCCCTATTACACACCATTACTTTACTTTTATTGACGTTCACCTTCAGTTTCCTCCTTCCACAAACCACACCAAACTCTTTGACTACCCACTGCAGTTTCTCATCAGAATCCGCCACCAATGCTGTGTCATCAGCGAACAGCAACTGATTCAACTCCCAATCTCTATCATTCTTTCCTATTAAACCCAATCCTCTTCCCATAGTTCTCCTTTTCACCTCCCTCACCACACCATCCATAAACATATTAAACAGCCATGGTGACATTACACAACCCTGTCGCAAACCTACCTTTACCTCAAACCATACACTCAACTCACCATTTCCTACTCTCACACATGCTCTGCTCCCTTCATAAAAACTCTTAACTGCTTCTAACAAATTTCCTCCTATTTCATAAATCCTTACCACCTTCCACATTGCTTCACGGTAAACACGATCATACGCTTTTTCCAAGTCCATAAAAGCCCAAAATATCTCCTTATGCTTCTCTAAATACTTCTCGCATAACTGTCTTACTGCAAACATCTGATCCACGCACCCTCTTCCCCTCCTAAAACCGCACTGTTCTTCTCCTATTGCAACTTCCGTACACTTTATTATCCTCTCTATCAACACCCTGCCATACAGCTTTCCAACCACTGACAATAAACTAATACCTCTATAACTTGAACACTCCTGCCGATCTCCCTTCCCCTTGTACAACGGCACAATACATGCACTCTTCCAGTCTATTGGTACCATTGACACAACAAAGCACACATTGAAAAGTCTCACCAACCAATTTATTATCACATCTCCACCCTTCTTTATACACTCCACAGCAATACCATCCAAACCTTCTGCTTTTCCCGCTCTCATTTGTTTCACTGCTTCTTTCACCTCATTTTCCTCAATCCTTTCATTCATTCCCTGCCACCTGGGTGGCCTGGGTAACCTATCTCCATCCACCTCTGCTTCAATCACTGCTTCTCTTCCATCTCTTGTATTTAACAAAGATTCAAAATACTCGGCATATCTTTTCCTCACTTCAACTGGTTCCACTAGTAATTCTCCATTTTCATCTTTCACTGACTCTTCCCTCTTTTGTCCTCCTTTCCTTACTATATTTACCTCCTTCCAGAACATCTTCTTTCGTTCTTCAAAATTCTCACTCAGCCTTTGGCCCCACCTTTCGTTTGCATCTTTTTTCGCTTCTCTAATTTTCCGTTTTGCCTCTCTCCTTTTCTCCTTGTACCTCTCCCATACCTCAACACTACCATCCTGTAAAACCCTCTCAAAACACTGTCTCTTCTCCTCAACTGCCTCTCTCACCGTATCATTCCACCACTCGCTTCCCTTCCTGATACCTCTGCCTCCTACTTTCCTTTTGCCGCATACTACCTCTGCACTTGCTTTCACTCCTTCCTTAAACTGTTGCCATTCAACCTCTACTTCTCTCTCTTCCATCTCTCTCACTTCCATCCACTTTTCATTTAGTCTTGCCTTGTACTCCCTCTCGTTTTAACTCTTCTCTAACTCACTAACTTTTATTACCTCTCTTACTTCACGTTTGTCTCTTATTCTCCTGTAACTCTTAACTCTTAGCTTTCCCTCCACCAGGTACTGATCTGACATACCCTCCGCCTCACCTCTCATCACATTCACATCCAGCAGTCTACACAATCTTTCCCTTGTCACCAGCACATAATCCATCAATGCCCTCTCTACAATCTCTCCCCTCACAAGTCTATGCCAGGTGTACTTGTGTATACGCCTTTTTTTGAAGAACGTATTACCTACACTCAATCTACACTCTTCACATACATTATATAATAATAATATATAAATAGATAATTATATACATCAAAGACCAAGCACTACCCCTTAAAAAAGAACTTCAGAGGCTATCAACCCTTCTGGATAATTAAGCCAGCAAACTGCATGTCGAGAATAGCGTCAGGAATGGAGCCCCTTTTCGAGAACTCCAGTCCCTTTGCTTTTATATTCCTTCTTCCATCTTTCATAATATTATATCCACCTCACCTTCTCTCCAACCCCCCCCCCCTACCCCTCTCTCCCCCCGCCCCCCTCTCTCTCTTCACCCCCAGTCTCCCTCCCCCCACCCCGCCTACTTTTCTCTCCTCATCCTCCCCTCCCTCTCTCTCCACCCCAGCCTCCATTTCTCTCCTCATCCTCCCCCTCCACCTACACCTCCCCCCGTCTCTCTCCTTCCTCCCTCCCCACCATCTCCCCCACCCCCGCCTCCTTTTCTTTCCCCATCCTCCGCCCCACCTCCCTCTCCCCACCATCACCCCCCCCCCCCCCACCCACCCCCCCCTCCCTCCACCTCCATCCCCCCCCCCCCCCCTCTTCACCATCACCTCCCACAAGTTCATAATCTAATTCGGCCCCAGAGTTGAGGCCTCAGAAGCATAAACTCGCCCAGAATTATAATGGGACGTCGTATAAATCTCGGGAATTTTACGATGTCTTTGAGATGTGTGGCTTATTGAAATATGTTTTAATTTGGGATATCCTGTATAATGTATATACATGAGTGTAGTGCATCAATAAGAATACTAAAGAGTTAACCAAGGGCAAGCCAGCGTAATCCTTAACGGGGTAGTCCCGGTAGTGCTTGGTTTCTTGGTATATGTATTTATATATTTAGTGATTTATTTTTTAAATGTCTTTGCTAGACCTCTATCAAACATAAATAAACACCCCCTAGACTCTCTATCAAAATATATGAGTACATTTTTCGGTAGAAAAATTTCCAGGCCGAAGGCCGGCTCCTTCTAAAATTACAGGCTCGCTTTCGCTCGCCAGGGCAAAATCGACAGCTAAATGGCACGAAAGGTCTTAATGTTGACAAAGTAATGAGGCGAAAGCTCTCAAAATCGCCAAACTAATGGAACGAACGTCTTAAAACCTCAAAACTAATATGCTAAACATGAGGGAGAAGGGGGTCCAAAAAAAGCGAGTACTACCCCCTTAAAAGCATATATACAGTATATGCATGGCACCTTCTGGTTCCAAGATTTTCCCAGTTAATTAGGTTAATTTGTGTGCTCTACCCCACACTCGTAAATTTATTAAGGGGAGATGGGTCGTTCTGCTGGACCCCCTTCTTCCTCATGTTTAGCCCCATTAGTTTTCAGATTTTAAGACGTTCGGCCTATTAGTTTGGCGATTTTAAGACCTGTCACTCGATTTATTTGTCAATATTTAGACTTTTCGTGTTATTTATGTGTCAAATGTTTCCTGGCGAGTGATAGCGAGCCTGAAATTTTAGAGCAAACGGCCTTCGGCCGAGACATTTTTCTATTGAATTTTGTTTAAATTTATGTTGAAGGAGGGTCTTGGAGGGAGGGTGGGCGGGGGTAAGCTTAATGAAGGTCTAAGGATGAAACTAATATAAGAAAATAGTAAAAACATACATAAACGAGCAAATAGTAAAACATACATAAACGAGCAAATAGTAAAACATACATAAACGAGCAAATAGTAAAAACATACATAAACGAGCAAATAGTAAAAACATACATAAACGAGCAAATAGTAAAACATACATAAATGAGCAAATAGTAAAACATACATAAACGAGCAAATAGTAAAACATACATAAACGAGCAAAGAGTAAAAACATACATAAACGAGCAAATAGTAAAACATACATAAATGAGCAAATAGTAAAACATACATAAACGAGCAAATAGTAAAACATACATAAACGAGCAAAGAGTAAAAACATACATAAACGAGCAAATAGTAAAAACATACATAAACGAGCAAATAGTAAAACATACATAAACGAGCAAATAGTAAAAGATACATAAACGAGCAAAGAGTAAAACATACATAAACGAGCAAATAGTAAAACATACATAAACGAGCAAATAGTAATGTTACGATCGGGTCTCGTATAAATCAGTGGCTCTTATACATTGGACTAGACTGGCATAATAGACCAGTCAAAGTAGGGCTGGACTTAGAACAAATTGCAATAGAAGGTTTTTTGGCTTTAACTTGTTTATTAGGTCCCTCTGATGAACATATAAAAAGTCTCCAACTTTTGGACACCTGGAAAGTGGTTAATTTACAGCCAAAAAACCTTACAGCCAAAAAACCTTCTATTGCAATTTGTTCTAGGTCAAGCCCTACCTTTACTGCACATTATTGTCTATTACATTTTGCCTAGGCCTATACTAATCCCATCATCTTGTTTCTTGTTTCAACAGATTGGTGCGACATCTACCGAAGCCATGGAAGAAGAGGTGGTGCATAATCCCTGCGGCATTTGCTCAAACACGTTAGACGAAGGAGAAACAGTCAAGCTGAGGGCGAAGGGAGCAGATACTATCAACAAGGCCAGTACTGAACGTGGAACGCCATCAATTACCGTGTCCGAGGGCCAAACGGTGCACATTGATTGCCGAAAGAAGCATGTCAATACGAAGCCAAATAGAATTCCTGGGAAGCAGAAGAAACGTCCTGAAAAACCTGCTCTTCGTTCTCAGACACCAGACTTTTGCAGGCAGGTTTGGACAGTTCGTTGCAGACAATGTTGATCACAACTTGCGTACGCTTGATGGGCGAGGAACATACCATGGTATGGGTATAATTGTTGCTGTCACCCCTGAAGTAAGAGACACAACATCAATACCAAGATTGCAGTCACCTGAAAACAACTTCACGGCAGCTCAAATTGAAATCAAATACTACCGCAGTGTTCGCAAGAAGGGTGGGCCTCTCGAATTTAGAAAGCTTGACCCCATTTCAGCATCTGACAAGCTTGAAAATCTGGACATACTGTGGAAAACGTCATGGTTGCTTCGACCAAAACGACCAGGCTGGTCCAGCTTAATGCAGAGTGTGTGCCATGGACCACACCCAGGGAAATCATCCGTCCATTTCTTGCCCATGATTGACATGGACCCTACGGACATGAGTTGTATTTACTCAACACTTCACTTCGTTGCTGCGGAAAGCCATCGCCAGGGAACGACGCCAATGCTGACATTCGACCAACCGCTTTATTGGAAAGCGAAGACGATCATTGTTCATGAGAAGGAAGGAAGCGAACTGAAACCCATTGATTTGAACCTTGGTGGCTTTCACTCTGTGATGAGCTTTTTGGGATGCATGGGCCATGTTATGGAAGCATCTGGGCTTAAGGAGGTTTTAGAACTTATATACGCTGAAAATGCTGTGACCCAAATGCTGAGTGGGAAAGCCTATGCACGAGCAATCAGAGGCCACTTCTTGGTTGACACAGCCTTGAGTTCGATTGTGTTAGGCAGGGCATACGGTGTCAACCTCTCAATGGTAGATGAGGAAAGTGACGCATGCAAGGACTTCCAGGAGGCTGCAGATCTTTTGGATAAGCTGTTGCGTGAAGACGTTTCACCGGATGAAGTCTGCAGTAAAGACGTTTTCAACAGAATTTCTGAAAAACTTAAAGCTGAGAAGAGCTCCTTAGCAGAGCATAAGATGGGAAAGCTATGGATTCAATACATGGACATGATTGACCTGCTGCGTCGCTTCCTGAGGGCACTGAGAATGGGCGATTTCCTACTGTACCTCGGAACACTCCAGGAGATGTTGCCGTACTTTGCAGCGTGTGGTCATAACAATTATGCCAAGTCAGCCCATGTGTACATTCAAGACATGATTGAACTTGAGCAGCTCAACCCAGACATGTTCTGTCAATTGAACTCCGGTCTATTTGTGATCCGCCGAAGTGATCGGCTGTGGGCAGGACTGCCAAGCGACTTGGTTATAGAGCAGGTTTTGATGCGCTTTTTGAAAACGAATGGTGGATTGACACGTGGTAGGGGCATGGAGGAAACGCAACGCCTGCGCTGGTTACTTGCTATGCCAGCCTGCGCTGAGGTGAGTGAAGTTATGCAAGAACTGACAGGGAAGCATTTCCACACCTCTGAGCAGCACAAAGAAATGACTGAAGCAAGGCGTGAACGAGATAGGAAGGACACAGAGAAGGTTCTCGCATTCTTCAAGGATTATGATCCATTTCAAGAATCAAATGAACTCAGGAATATTGCCAACGGTGTGACAGGACCAGCCTCGGCCAATCCTCATTTACTGTATGAGGTTGGTATGAACATTGTGCAGAAGATGGAAGGTAGCAATGCTTTTGACTTTTCATTTAGGAAGAAAGATCAAGTTGAGTCGTTGGGTGCAAAGGTTACAATCAGTGCTGAAAAAGTACCAATCGACCCACAGCTCCTTTTCCAGAGGCTCCTCATCTTTGCTAATAACAGGGACTTAGGTGTTGAAGAGGTCTTTGCGTATGAGTTGTCTAGCTACCCTACTGCTCTGTTCGATAAGTGGGGGAGGCTCAGGGAAGCCAATAAACCACAGCTAGGAGATGAGATAGCTGCTGTTGTTCCCAAGTCGTCATTGGAATCATTTGATGAAGAAAGGACTGTGACCCATGTTCTGGATGGTGGTTCCTTATTGCAAAGGATTCCATGGAAGAAGGGTGACACATTTGAGGACATTGCAAGCATGTACATGAAGCATGTTTCCAAAAACTTTCTCAACCCGGTGGTTGTATTCGACGGTTATAAATCAGGACCTACTACCAAGGACATGACACACAATCGACGATCAAAAGGAGTCTTTGGTCAAAAGGTGATGTTCACTCCAACCATGCCCCTTCGGTCAAAAAAGGAAAACTTCTTGTCAAACTCGGACAATAAGCAAAACTTCATTGACTTATTGTGTGAAACATTCAAGGCAAATGGAATTGACTGTGTCAATGCGCCAGCAGATGCAGATGTCATGATTGCGAAGAAGGGAATTGAGCATGCAAGGGAAACCGTGACATATGTGATAGGTGAGGACACAGACTTGTTGGTGCTGTTGTGTCATTATGCGGAACGAGGGATGAATGATTTGTACTTCAAGTCGAGCAAGGAAGGTGGGAAATGTTGGCATATTAACTCAGTAGCAGAAGCTCTCGGTGAAAGCATCTGTCGTGTCCTGCCAGTTGTCCATGCACTCTGTGGATGTGACACAACCTCACGACTGTATGGTATTGGTAAAGGGGCTGCCTTGAGGAAAGTGAGGGAAGACAACGGTTTCTTGAAATGTATAGAAGCATTCTGTTGCCAAAGTGGAAGTAAAGACGCGATATCATCAGCTGGTGAAAAGGCCTTGGTTTATTTGTACGGGGGAAAAGGAAATGACACCCTTGACGGACTGCGAAAGACAAAGTTTTGCAACAAGGTGGCAAAAAGTTCAACTACCGTTGAAGTTCACAGCCTTCCCCCAACAACCGATGCAGCCAAATACCACTCGTTCCGAGTTTATTGTCAGGTCCAGGAATGGATGGGGAACTGTGTGGACCCCGAGAAATGGGGCTGGTGTCTGCGGAAGGGACAGCTTGAACCGAAGACGATGGATTCGCCAGTGGCTCCTGATTCACTACTGAAATTGGTCAGATGTCAGTGTAAGGGCAACTGTGACACTCAACGCTGTAGTTGCAAACGGAATGAGCTTGAATGTTCCAGTGCATGTGGTCAATGTAAAGGACTCTGTCAAAATAGCAACTTTGATGCAAGCACCGATGATCCAAGTGAATACGAACTCCTATCATGAATTACATAATTGGCTCTGAATGACGTCATACTACGTCATGGTTTTTTTTTTTTTTTTTTATAAAAAAGAGGGACAACAGGTCAAAAAACCCATACAAGCACAAAGTGCCTGTGTCACCCCTTGTGAAAGAGACAGTTCAGCCTGTCTGTAAGGTTTTTCGGCTGTAAATTAACCACTTTCCAGGTGTCCAAAAGTTGGAGACTTTTTATATGTTCATCAGAGGGACCTAATAAACAAGTTAAAGCCAAAAAACGTTGTTTGTAATACATTTATAGGGTCTAGGAGCAACCAGAAAAAAGTTATCTGTAAATTGAAGCTTTGGACGGCGGCCATCTTGAATTTATGCAAATTAATCACTTTCCCAGTGTCCAAAAGTTGGAGACTTTTTATATGTTCATCAGAGGGACCTAATAAACAAGTTAAAGCCAAAAAACCTTCTATTGCAATTTGTTCTAGGTCCAGTTAAATGATTGCTAGATTTACTGGACTATAAATGCAACAACGGAAACGCTAGATCCAACCCGATATATAATCCCGTCGAACAAAGAACACATATACCCTCCAGAGTTATATCTGCGATAGCGGGGTATCTTAACTCTCAGTATCTATGTGCTTCTACTATAGGCTGATGTTCTCTGAAACAGCCTATTACCTATAACATATGGTTGCTTAGTTATGGTACACAAGCAAAAGATAGTTAACTTAATTAAATCACAAGAGTGATCTAATGCAAACAAGAAGAAGGTTTACTTAACGTTACTTTAATCAATAATATCTGTCACTCCTTTATGAAAGAAAGTGTTGTAAAGTCCGCAAGCACCGAACAAGGAATCTTCTGAATAATGTCGGATGCTACTAAGAAGAACGTATCGGAAATGGATCCACAAAATAGCAGGAGGCAGGACAATGCACGTGTAGGCTAAATACACAAAAAGGCTGGACCTATAATGTTATTTGACACAAGAATATTATAAGCGGTGCAACTGTAATAATGCTCGCCACGAAAAAGTAGTACTCCTATTAACAAAACCGGTCTATGCTGGTTGTGTCTCTCTACAGCAACCTAGACCTCAAAATGCTTGTGTAAAAATAATGGGTATGCATAAAAGAGTATATGATCTAATCCAGCTAATGTCTACCCGGGTTAATAAAGTCTAGCTGGGATGCGCAAAGGTACAGAATTCTGGTGGAGCAAGGCAGCTCCTAGCCCAGTGTGGACCTTGGGTCTGTATGGTCAGATTACGTTAATATGAAGGGGTGCTCTCTTGAGGATTCTCGATCACAAGTATCGAATATCCTCCTGGCGACCCTCAAAAGTAAAAGCAAATAGAGTTAGAACAGTGTTGGGTGGATTAGGCAAGCAGCCCTCACGCACTACACAGTCTAAACTCCAAGGTACACAGACAAAAGATCCACCCAGGTAACCCACATAATCCGTAGTGTCGTGTAGCTCAAAAGTAGCCTATACACATTGAAAACACCAACAGCAAGGTACCTGATCCCTAGTCTAGCATTATTTAACCCTGTAGAAACATTAGTGATTGATGGAGACAGTCTGAGCAATACAATCTCCCAAAAAGACAATGACTATCTTCAACCTTAATCTAGTACATAAGAAATGTGAGATCCAGCATATAATACAGTCTGGCCACCAATTCAAGGTGTGGATGCAGAGAACCAGAGGGGAATTGATATTAATAAAAGGTGAGGAAGTAGTGGAAATGATAGAGGCAGTAGGAGAGAAAGATTCTAAAACAAGAGTGTGGGACAGTTCAAGGGAGATGCTTAGAGTATGCTGTCTGGGAAGGATCTGACAAGGATATTCCCATGGACCTCCTGGCTGGAGTCCCAGTTCGCAAGAATGGCACGAGGGCGCGCGACAGTCACCCAGTAAGCAGCCGCGTAGTAGGCAGTGCTAGGCAGGAGGCAACGAATCCCGCCAGGCCTATGTAAGGGGGCCATCCACGTGCCACACTCACCACCAAGTCACACCACCTTGTCTATCTCTCTCTCCCTCTCCCGCTCGCCTTCCCATCATTCAACTACTTAACACAATACTGTACTTTCAATTGACTAAATAAAATAGAAAGGATTGTGACAGACGAAAGTAAAGAACAGTTCTGAACTGTCTGCAACACAAGCTTTCTCGAGAAGGAAAGTACACAATGATAGGCGGGTGCCCAACCCCGAAAAGGGTTGAAATAGGGGAGCTATCCCCCCGCCAAAGGCGGCTTTCTAGGGCCTTTCCTAGCTGATGCTGAGAGGATTGGGTTCTAGTCATGTGGTGATGGGCTGGTCTATCAGAGTGAGAACTGAGCAATCTCTGCCATACCCATAGCTTACTCTGACTGTTCCTTTTACTTATATATTTTCTAGATCTCAAGTGACGGCGTCTCTAACGTGGATTGACCTCCCAATCTACCAAGATTGGAAGCCAAAGCGTCACATTTTTCCCTTGCCCCTCAACTTTCTCTTCATAATTGCTGAGGGACACAGGGCCCTGGGTGGGGCTTTGGTTTCCCGGGCATTTCCGCACCCTCCTCAGCTCCCCGCCATGGAGTGGCTTCGGTCACCCAGGCTTTATTGTGGTTGGCAGGGAGGGTTCTGTGGGGGGGCTCGGTTATGGCCTTGGCCTTGCTCAGGGCCTTGGGGCTGTTCGGCCAGGCAGCTTGGGGAACAACAACAACAACAACAACTGTAGCTATATTCTCTGCCCTGGCGAGTCCTAGCGAGTAAGCCATGCGGTTCTGGGGGAAGCGGTGAGCGCCACACCCCACCCAAGATTTTTAAGAGGCTCCAACTATGAGCTCTAAATCTGACACGCAGAACACATACAAAATTCGCCACTCCTAGCCATCCAGCGACAATGAAATATAAAGCACAGTTCTCATCAAAATAACACATTATAAAAATTAACAACCTTTCCCAACACAATAGATTAAATTACATAGTTATGCTCATAAGAGCGAGCTTCACTAGCCCAGCCTTCTGAGAGGAGTACAACTCAGAATTTCTGCTATAACATACTTAAAAAAAAATTCAACTATCAAAGAAAGAGTTTTTATAGGATTTTTATATTTTTTAATATATTTATGGCGGCTGCACTACAGGGGCAAGCCTAGTTTTTACTTCTATACTAACACAGCAACTCCTACTTTACGACCCAATACGCTGGGCTACACATGCGAGCCAACAACCACCAGACGTAAACATACTAATCAAACCAAAGTAGCAGGCTACCCTTGTGATGATCTACCCCGGGTCTTCCACCCTCGATAAGCAATCTGCAATCACATTCTCAGAACCGGCAATATGGCGTATGTCTAGGTTGTATTCCTGCAACATTAATGACCACCTGGTCAGCCTCATATTCCGGTTATGGAATTGATTCAGGAACTTGAGGGGGTGATGGTCGGTGTAGATCACCACAACTGGTCCATAGGCTGGAACATACACCTCAAAGTGCCTGAGCGCTAGCACAATCGCCAGCAGTTCCTTCTCAACTACTGAATAGTTCTTCTGCGCCGAGTTGAACTTTTTTGAGAAGAAACTGACTGGGTGCTCCAGCCCATCTTCGTCTGATTGCATCAGAACGGCACCAGCCCCCACACCACTGGCATCAGTTGCCAGCTGGAATGGTCGGCTAAAGTCCGGGGCCCTGAGGATTGGGTGAGTACACAACAGGTGTTTTACTAGCAAAAAAGCCCTCTCACACTCAGGCGCCCACTTAAACTTTCTATCTTTGGCCAATAGGTCCATCAGAGGAGCCAGCACAGTAGAATAGCCCTTTATAAAGCGGCGGTAGTAACCAATCATGCCCAAAAACCTCATGATCTGCTTCTTGGTGGACGGCCTGGGGAAGTGGTTAATAGCCAATATCTTGTTCTGTGGGGGGCACACCTGGCCCAAACCCACCATGAACCCCAGATACTGCACGGTAGCCCGCACAAAATCACACTTTCCCAGGTTGACCACCAAGTTTGCCTCGCTTAATTTCTTAAATAGGGATTCTATATGTTCACAGTGGCTCTTGAAATCGTCATCGTAGATAATGACGTCGTCCAGGTACACGGTACAGTTCGGAATGTCAGCCACCATCTCGTTCATCAAGCTTTGGAAGGTCGCTGGTGCGTTCTTTAGACCGTACGGCATGACATTAAAACGATATGTGGCACCATCCACCACAAAACCACACACCTCTTTCGCCCGTTCAGACAAAGGCACCTGCCAGTAACCTTTTACCAGGTCCACCTTGGTCAAGAACTTGGCCCTGCCAATCTTGTCTACACAGTCATCGACCCGGGGAAGAGGATATGGGTTGGTGGGAGTCTACCCATTTAGCCTGCCGTAATCAACACAGAAGTGCACCTTGCCATCCGGCTTAGGTTGCAAGCGTTACGGGAGATGTCCACTGTACCGCCCCCTTCTCGATCAGTCCCTGTTGCAACATATACTCCAACTCCGCCCGGAGGGCCGGAAGTTTAATAGGGGGCACCCTATAGGGCACTGATTTGAAGGGTGGGTGGTCTCCAACGTCAACGTCGTGCACCTCATGAGTAGCGAGGCCTGGGTGTTCCGCAAATACAGTAGGGTATAAACAGAATAGGTGCTCGACAGCCACACGCTGTTGCTCAGGTAGGTGTTGCAAAGCCTCATGAGCCGCCTGTCTCGTGTTTCCCGCCCACTGATCTGCAGAAACATGATAATCCCAGTTGTCATCCACCTGTGCATGACTGTCCCGTTCTCCTTCTCCACCTTGACTGCTGAAAGTCATCACGGGGACAGTGAGAGGCTCAGGTGGGCGCCCGACATACTCCTTCATCAGGTTGACATGACATATCTGATTCCTCTTACGCCTGTCTGGAGTGGCCACCAGGTAATCTAAGTCCGAGAGCTTCTCTGCTACCCTATAAGGACCAGTTTACTTTGCGGATAAGGGGTGACCTACAAGAGGGAGTAGTATCAACACCTCCTGACCCACGTGAAACTCCCTCAGTTTCACCTTGTAGTCGTACCTGTCCTTCATGAGGGCCTGAGAGCCTACCAGATTGCGGCCAGCCAACTCCAGACTACGCAACATTCGTTCTCTACTCTCAAGGACATACTTAAGCATAGAACATGGTTTAGCGGTGCCTTCCAATATCTCCTTTACCATTTGGAGAGGCCCACTGATGCGGTGTCCAAACATGTGCCCCTCTTTGTGACAGTGATAACACTCAAATTTCCCCTTGGACTTATACTGAGGTGCAAAATTCCCCTGACCCTTCTTAAACGGGGCGGTGCTAGGTTTGTGATCAGTCTTGGTGTCATTGCTTTTAAATTTATGTGTGTCCATATTCCGGGGAGGGGGAGGGTAACGCTCCTTAACGCCTACATCGTTTCTCTGTGCAGAGCCGCACCCCCGAATTAGTGACAACCGAAGATCAGCCATCTCTGCTGCTTCTATGAGAGTTCTTGGGTTCTTCTCTTTAAGGTTTAAAGTCAAGTCGCCGCCCGTACACTTATAAAACTGCTCTAGAAGCATCAACTGTTTCATCTCATCAAACGTAGTTGTCTTCTCTGATCTGAGCCAGTTTCCCATAGCGTTGGACAGGTCCCGGGCGTGCTCCAAGAAGGTACTGTCTCGCCCCTTAGTCACACCCCGGAACTTTAACCTATATGTCTCGGGTTGTAGCTCGTATGCCCGCAGGACAGCCTCCTTGAGCTCCTCATAAACAACGCAGGACTCCAAAGGCAGTGCATCGTAAGCCTTGAGCCCCTTACCTACGAGTCTAGAGGACACAAGGGCCGCCCACTTAACTTCAGGCCACTGATGCTCCCGGCACTTCTTCTCAAATCTATTGAAAAACTCTGTGACACCAGACTCGTCAAATACAGGGACCAGTTTGAGAAGGTGCGACAGAGACTGATCATGCGCACGGTTTCCAGTACCGTGTCGCTGTCCCGTCGTCTCAACACGAGACTTCTCTAAATCCATGTTGGCACAGTATCTTGTAGATTCTAGTTCAGTCCTAAGCTCAGCTTCCCTCGTCTGTTGCTGCATCCTAGCCAGCTCTTTTCTCTCTTCTACCTTAGCTAGCTCTATCTGCTGTTGACTCTGATGTTGCATCTTTGCCATCTCGAGCTGAAAGAGCATCTCTGGGGTCAAACCTTGAGGAGGAGGAGGAGATGCAATGATGTTAGAAATACCCGGTGATCCCCCCAGGGGCAAACCACCCTGCCAGTCACTACCCACCTGCGGAAGCGTGCTCAGGGTCGGTACTCCAATAGGAGGATTGGGAGTCGAGTGAAGGGGAAGCTCGGCCAAAGGGCTCTGAGCACTCACCCTACCTCGTACGCCAGTCACCCCACCCAGCACACACACGTCATCAGGTCATCCTTGGTCATGCCACTAGTACATACATGACCGATAGCTGCGGCTAAGCACTGGAGACCGTACCGATTCATACCCACCAACCGGTCGGAAGTAACAGGCCATTGTAAAAAATTCCTTGAATCCTCCTCACTGTTCACCAAGTTAACAACCTGCCCATGCTGCTGCTCCTCAGCTTCTACATCACGTACTGTGTCTCCATCCTGCACTGATCCGCTATAAGACATGATGCTCACTGAAGATTTTTTACTTTGATACACAAAAAAGAAGTACCCCAAACTATGCATAGTAAGGGGGTCCCTAGGCAGGTTTTAGTGAAAAAATAGATTTTCCCAGGGTGAAAGGGACGGAGAAAATGGGCGCGAAATCGGAAAAATGGCCGTTTGGGGCAGAAGGAGGCCTCCGATCGAAAAGGTGTATGGAACGAAAGTTGTTCGCAGCCCCCCAAAATGGGGGTACGTATGAGGTAGATCCAAAATCGGAGGTCATTTAGTGGCCGAAATCGAGGTCGCCGTTTAATGAGGCACAGGGAGGTCGAGGCCGCTGATTATGGTAGTAGTAGTATTGTGATGATTGTGGTAGTAGTGATTGATGATGGTGATTATGGTAGTAGTAGTGGTGGTAGTAGTGATGGTGATTATGGTGATTACCCGGGCAACGCCGGGTACCCCTGCTAGTACAATAATAATGTTGATTTCTGATTGATAGGAAGTATAATTAGTGTGGTTTTGTGTATTTATAAATGTAGTACGACCTTATTTCACTTGTTAATTTTTCTAAATATCGATATTAAACCGAAATACAATAATAATGTAGGTTTCTAATGGATAAAAAGTATGTTGAATTGGGTTTTATGTATTTATATAAGCACTACAGCCGCAATGTATGTGATAAATCTGTTAATTATTGATGTTTACAGCTCCAACTTCCTTATATCAATTAACTGGATACAATCGTGTAACACCTTCTGTGCCGGTGACGTACTTCTAACTATATATATTATTAAATCAGTTCGTGTGCCTGTTTGTCTGTCTGTGTGTTCTTAATAGGCTGCCGCAGTTTTGGACCTGGGAAGCTGAAACTTTGCATGTGGGTGTCAATTGACGTGGGTCAGGTCATAGAGGGGGCGAGGCCACGATCGGAGGTCGTTTCGAGGCCGAAATTGAAAAACAAATGACAAAATTGCCGTTTGGGGCAGAAGGAGGCCTCCGATCGAAAAGGTGTATGGAACGAAAGTTGTTCGCAGCCCCCCAAAATGGGGGTACGGATGAGGTCAGATCCAAAATCGGAGGTCATTTAGCAGCCGAAATCGAGGTCGCCGTTTAATGAGGCACAGAGATGTCGAGGCCGGTGATTATGGTAGTAGTAGTATTGTGATGATTGTGGTAGTAGTGATTGATGATGGTGATTATGGTAGTAGTAGTGGTGGTAGTAGTGATGGTGATTATGGTGGTACAGTATCTATATTATTAAATCAGTTTGTGTGTCCGTTTGTCTGTCATACCCAGGCAACGCCGGGTATCCCTGCTAGTTATGTATATATTTGACAACTATACTGAGTTTGAATGATATAGTGACCATGATTTACATTCTAATAATAACATCTATTTAGAAGCTTCCAAAATTAACATTAGATATTCCATAATACAGTTGCCCAGGAAAGTGGCCGGGGAAATGTGACCGAGTTAATCCTATATAATTATTATACCTTCTCCTCCTACTCTAATCCTTCTAATCGGTCACGTCATTAGTCTCCACACACACTCAAACACAGGACGTTCCTAGTTGTACAATGCTTCACTAGTATTGTTATATATTGTTTATGATTTGCTATTTGAATATGAGCTATCAATACTCTCTCTCTCTCTCTCTCTCTCTCTCTCTCTCTCTCTCTCTCTCTCTCTCTCACATGGAAGTCTTATATATACTGAATTGGTCACACAAGGTGGATTAAAACAAAATGCTTAGCTTCAACATTACACAGAGTTAGGAATATGAATATGATGAAAAGTTAACCAATTAATCTGAAGATATTTAAACTAAGTTAAGTCCGGAAATGAGATAACATAAATTATTCATAGCATTATTTTATTACGAATGGACAACATTTTGTCGTCAACATAATACACAAAATGTGCATCCTATAGAAGCCAGTGTAGAGTGTGGGAAGCTAACAAACTTCAAAGTGTGGGCGAAAAGACTTTAAGGTGTGGGCGAACGAACTTCATTGTTTGGGCGAACAAATTCCTAGTTTGGGCAAAGACTTGTGGGCGAATAGACCGTAAACCTGTATCATATCTTAAATTATTTAATATACGGTACCGAATGAAATAGTTCGGTTGCATTATTTTGTTTTACTAACTATTATGCGATCTTATTCAAATTATGAAGGACGTCTATCAGTTATAGTGCTACAAACCATCTCAATGAACCTTAGCTAACATGACCCTTCCTAAGCAGTACAAAGCCGTCTAAATATATTTGAAATATAAAACACACATTACCGGTACTGCTATATATATATATATATATATATATATATATATATATATATATACCGGTATATATATATATATATATATATATATATATATATATATATCTATATATATATATATATCAATATATATATATATATATATATATATATATATATATATATATATATATATATATATATATATATATATATAATTTATAGTGTATATATAATACGTGTAGGCCTACAGGCATGTGTGTCAAAATTAACCAAAACCTTTTCCTGTAGTGAGTAGAGAGCAATTTGTTATCCCTATCTTTACTGCATAGATGAGAGAGAGAGAGAAAGAGAGAGAGAGAGAAAGAGAGAGAGAGAGAGAGAGAGAGAGAGAGAGAGAGAGAGAGAGAGAGAGAGAGAGAGAGAGAGAGAGACGGGGGGGGGGGGGGCGGGTACCCGTGATCACTGTACAAGACAGTAGATGTGGCATCGTGTGGTATTGAGATACCTTGGTTATGAATTGGCTTGGTAATGAGCTGATATAGTGATGAAACCAGAAAAGGTCTGGTCATGAGATGGCATGGTTTGAGGTGACTCGTCTTGTTTGTGTGGTTAGATGGCATGGTTTGAGGTGACTCGTCTTGTTTGTGTGGTTAGATGGCATGGTTTGAGGTGACTCGTCTTGTTTGTGTGGTTAAATGGCATGGTTTGAGGTGACTCGTCTTGTTTGTGTGGTTAGATGGCATGGTTTGAGGTGACTCGTCTTGTTTGTGTGGTTAGATGGCATGGTTTGAGGTGACTCGTCTTGTTTGTGTGGTGAGATGGCATGGTCATGAGATGTCCTGATACCATTATTTTTCTGGACTCACTTCTCCCTCATGTTTATCCCCGTTAGTCTTGAGATCATATGACGTACGCCCCATTAGTTTGGCGATTTCAAGAACTTTCGCCTCATTGCTTTGCCAACTTTAAGACCTTTCGTGCCATTTAGTCAATGTTGTCCTGTCGAGAGATAGCAAGCCTGTAATTTAGCAGGGAAATGTTCTACCGAAAAAATATGAAAACATATCTAAAAGGGGGGTCTTGGGGTGTTATTTTAAACATATCTAAAAGGGGGGTCTTGGGGTGTTATTTTAAACATATCTAAAAGGGGGGTCTTGGGGTGTTATTTTAAACATATCTAAAAGGGGGGTCTTGGGGTGTTATTTTAAACATATCTAAAAGGGGGGTCTTGGGGTGTTATTCTAAACATATCTAAAAGGGGGTCTTGGGGTGTTATTCTAAACATATCTAAAAGGGGGGTCTTGGGGTGTTATTTTAAACATATCTAAAAGGGGGGTCTTGGGGTGTTATTTTAAACATATCTATAAGGGGGGTCTTGGGGTGTTATTCTAAACATATAAGGGGGGTCTTGGGGTGTTATTTTCTTGGGGTGTTATTTTAAGCTTGATGGAGGTATCCCCGTAAAGTCGTCTAGATATGTCCCAAAGTATTTATAAACATGTTACTCTCTCTCACTCTCTCTCAACATGTAGCCCAGTAACTAGTGGAGTCCCCCAAGGCTCAGTATTGGGACCAGTGTTGTTCGTAATATATATCAATGATCTAGTTAATGGCATAAATAATTTAATTTCCAAATTCGTGGATGACACGAAGATAGGTAATGCAATAATTTCCGAATGTGATAGAATAAACCTTCAAGCTGATTTAAATATAGTCACTGAATGGTCGGAGAAGTGGAAAATGCCGTTGAATGCAAACAAATGTCAGATATTGCAAATAGGTTCTAAAAACAATAAATATGAATACTACATGAATGAAGAGAAGATAAAAATTGTAACACAAAGAAAAGACTTGGGAGTGCTGATAAACGAAAACTTAAAATCTTCCAATCAATGCACAGCGGCTGCAAACAAAGCAAACAGGGCACTAGGTTTCATCAGAAGAAACTTCCACTATCACAGCAAAGACATAGTTTTGCCCTTATACAAAAGTATGGTGAGACCGCACCTCGAATACGCTGTGCAGTTTGGGTCACCTCACCTCATAAAGGATGTTAAAACATTGGAATCTGTGCAAAGGCGAGCCACTAAACTAATCCCTTCATTGAGAAATAAATCATATGATGAAAGACTGAGAGAACTTGATCTGTTTTCACTTAAGAAACGAAGGATGAGAGGCCAATTGATAGAGTGTTTTAAAATTATAAAAGGATTCAGTAACATTAACGTAGCTAAGTTATTAAAAAAAGCCGAAGACACATCTACAAGAGGAAACAATTTAAAATGAATAGGTCGGAGAGCGAATCTAGATAAAAAAAAAAAAAAATCTTCTCTCACAGTGTAATTGATGAGTGGAACAAACTTCCAAATAAAGTAATAGACAGCTCCTCTATAGATACATTTAAGACAAATCTAGACTCATGCCACAGACAAATTGGTATGGAGTAGGCAGTAATTAGCATTGTTATTATTTGTTCAGCTGAAGAGAGCGTTAGAAAAGAAACAAAGTAAATAAACAAATAAAGAATAAGAATAATAAAAATCATCATTAAATATGTACATACTACTAAGGGTGATGGGTTGGATGATTCCAATTAACCCCAAAATGTACATGCTGCTAAGGCGAAGGGTTACATTTTTTTTGTTTTCCTTTCTTTTCTTCCAGTCTTTCCTGTAAATTCCTTCTGGGGATTTTGAAGCCCAGCAAGGTTAATCACTTCCAACTTTTTCATGTACGGTAATTGCCGGAGGAACGGAGGGTGGGGAGAGAGCCTTCTTCTTTTCTATCCTTTCCTTCAACTTTCCTGTTCTATCGGATATGCTATCTCTACTAAAATTAAGTCCTGACCATCTCCTTTGGATCGTAAGGTCTGTGTGGCCAGTGTATCAATGTAAATATATGTAAATCTCTATCTCTCTCTCTCTCTCACACACACACCGATAGAGAGAGTGTGCGGTAGACATCAAAGAGACATTGTTCAATTAAACTTGCCTCTCTCTCTCACACGCACACACTTACATACACACAGATAGAGAGAGTGTGCGGTAGACATCAAAGAGACATTGTTCAATTAAGTATGCCTCTCTCTCTCTCTCCCTCTCTCACATGCACACACTTACATACACACAGATAGAGAGAGTGTGCGGTAGACGTCAAAGAAACATTGTTCAATTAAGGTTGCCTCTCTCTCTCTCATGCACACACTTACATACACACAGATAGAGAGAGTGTGCGGTAGACATCAAAGAAACATTGTTCAATTAAGGTTGCCTCTCTGTCTCTCTCTCTCTCTCTCATGCACACACACACATACACACAGATAGAGAGAGTGTGCGGTAGACATCAAAGAAACATTGTTCAATTAAGGTTGCCTCTCTGTCTCTCATGCACACACTTACATACACACAGATAGAGAGAGTGTGCGGTAGACATCAAAGAGACATTGTTCAATTAAGGTTGCCTCTCTGTCTCTCATGCACACACTTACATACACACAGATAGAGAGAGTGTGTGGTAGACATCAAAGAGACATTGTTCAATTAAGTATGCCTCTTTCCCTCTCTCTCTCTCTCTCTCTCTCTCTCTCTCTCTCTCTCTCTCTCTCTCTCTTTCTCTCTCTCTCTCTCTCTCTCTCTCATGCACACACACACATACACACAGATAGAGAGAGTGTGCGGTAGACATCAAAGAAACATTGTTCAATTAAGCATGACACCCCCTCCCTTACGTTCACCTCCTAGAGATAAGAGAGAGAGAGAGAGAGAGAGAGAGAGAGAGAGAGAGAGAGAGAGAGAGAGAGAAATAGAGAAAGAGAGAGAGATAAATAGAGAAAGAGAGAGAGAGAGAGAAATAGAGAAAGAGAGAGAAATAGAGAAAGAGAGCGAGAGAGAGAGAGAGAGAGAGAGAGAGAGAGTAGTAATAAGTCTGTACATTTTCTGGTAATTTATAGAGGGTAGAAAACAACTTTAAGGGGATTTTTTTTTCTGGACCTCCTTCTCCCTCAAGTTTAGCTCCATTAGTTTTCAGATCTGTAGTCATTCGCCTTATCAGTTTGGCGATGTTAAGACCTTTCGCTTCATTTCTTTGCCAATATTTAGACCTTTCATGCCATTTAGCTGTCGATCATTTCCCAGCGAGAGAAGCGAGCCTGTGCTATAAGACGAACCAGCCTTTGGCAGAGACAATTATCTAGCGAAAAGTGTACACATTTATCTCAGAGAGGGGTCTTGTTTTTTTTTGTTTTTGTTTTGTGTGTGTTTTTTTTGCTTGGTAGAGGTCTAGGGAGCAATCTAAAAACCTATTCAACCCTTTCAGTACCGGTGCCGTCCTTTTAACTTTACTCTGGCTACTATTAGACAAATGTATTCAATTTAAAAGGGGCCTCAAGGATATAAACAAGCTTCGAACTATCTCATTTAACCCTCTTTACTACGACAGATCTTTCATAAACTGCATACAATCGTCTAAAAATTACTAGACAAAAATAATACGACGTCGCCGGTACAGAAGGGGTTAATTTCTCTTTAACTTGACGAGACATGATTTATAAGTGGTATGGACATTATTTATAGGTGGATCCTCATTCCACTTTTTCCTTCCATTGTTCTTTGGAGACTTACGACATCGCATCTCCTCCAAATATCTTAAATCGTAACTTAGCTTCGTTTTCAGAAGTCGGGACCTGGATGTGTTTTTCTGTAAGGAGATTCTCTGATTGGTGTTTTTTATAGGGAACTTCATGGGTTGCTTTTCTTACTCTAATTGCTGAGAGAGAGAGAGAGAGAGAGAGAGAGAGAGAGAGAGAGAGAGAGAGAGAGAGAGAGAGAGAGAGAGAGAGAGAGAGAGAGAGAGAGAGAGAGACAGAGAGAGTCAGACACAGATAGGGAGAGATGGCGTACCCGATAGAAAAGGAAAGTTGAAGGAAAGGATAGAAAAGAAGAGTGAGAGAGAGAGAGAAAGAGAGCGCGAGAGAGAGAGAGAGTTGAGACCCAATTCTTGTGGAGGATAGAACAGTTGGCCACATAAGTTCTGTTCCTCTCCGTCCGTGATCTTATACATGGTAATATATTGTACAGTTGGCCACATAAGTTCTGTTCCTCTCCGTCCGTGATCTTATACATGGTAATATATTGTACAGTTGGCCACATAAGTTCTGTTCCTCTCCGTCCGTGATCTTATACATGGTAATATATTGTAGAGTTGGCCACATAAGTTCTGTTCCTCTCCGTCCGTGATCTTATACATGGTAATATATTGTACAGTTGGCCACATAAGTTCTGTTCCTCTCCGTCCGTGATCTTATACATGGTAATATATTGTACAGTTGGCCACATAAGTTCTGTTCCTCTCCGTCCGTGATCTTATACATGGTAATATATTGTACAGTTGGCCACATAAGTTCTATTCCTCGTCGTGATCTTATACATGGTAATATAATGTACAGTTGGCCACATAAGTTCTGTTCCTCGTTGTGATCTTATACATGGTAATATAATGTACAGTTGGCCACATAAGTTCTGTTCCTCGTTGTGATCTTATACATGGTAATATAATGTACAGTTGGCCACATAAGTTCTGTTCCTCGTTGTGATCTTATACATGGTATTATAATGTACAGTTGGCCACATAAGTTCTGTTCCTCGTTGTGATCTTATACATGGTAATATAATGTACAGTTGGCCACATAAGTTCTGTTCCTCGTTATGATCTTATACATGGTAATATAATGTACAGTTGGCCACATAAGTTCTGTTCCTCTCCGTGATCTTATACATGGTAATATAATGTACAGTTGGCCACATAAGTTCTGTTCCTCTCCGTGATCTTATACATGGTAATATAATGTGCAGTTGGCCACATAAGTTCTGTTCCTCTCCGTGATGTTATACATGGTAATATAATGTACAGTTGGCCACATAAGTTCTGTTCCTCTCCATGATCTTATGTATGAAAGTCAAATTAGCATGGATGAATTGCGAGTGTGAGTTCTATTAATTATGCGTTGATTGCATAAGCCGGTATCACACGAGAGCTTTTATAGTCAACATTCGACGATCAAAATTTTTCAGGCAACATTTCTGGAATATTTTGCACTGGTATTGGAAACTAGACTGATGATAGATGAACTTAGGTAACCGAAATAAGCTGCCAGACCAGTGTTGAGGATAAATGTTGAGGGAAAAGTGGCTCGTGTGATACCAGCATTTGGAACTACACTCGTGATTCAGTTATGCGCATTATATTTCCACGTACAAGATCACTGAGAGGAACGGAACTTATGTGGGAAACTGTACGGTCGCGCTAATAAGTTATGTCTCACCTGTCATTACGTTTGGCTCGTTCTGTGCTGTATAAATGTCTGTCAGATGTTGAATAGGGTGGGTAAGTGTAGGAACACGTGTGTATATTTCCCTCAAATAGAAGAAATTATGTGTAAATATTGCTGATACGAAATATTGATCAAAACATAATTGGTGCCGAGCCATCACTTATTTGGCCGACTGTACATTGATATGAGAGTAATGATACGGGTACCAGCAGGAGACAAACAACTTACCCCACACAATGCAATGTTATAATCAATAGTGCAACAGCCACCACAACAACAACAACAACAATGGAACACTCACAACACCAAGTAACATCGACATTATCAACACTCACCAACAACAACAACAGGGCGGGTGCCCAACTCCGAAAAGGGTTGAAATAGGGGAGCTATCCCCCCGCCAAAGGCGGCTTTCTAGGGCCTTTCCTAGCTGATGCTGAGAGGATTGGGTTCTAGTCATGTGGTGATGGGCTGGTCTATCAGAGTGAGAACTGAGCAATCTCTGCCATAGCCATAGCTTACTCTGACTGTTCCTTTTACTTATATATTTTCTAGATCTCAAGTGACGGCGTCTCTTGCGTGGATTGACCTCCTAATCTACCAAGATTGGAAGCCAAAGCGTCACATCTTTCCTTTGCCCCTCAACTTTCTCTTCATAATTGCTGAGGGGCACAGGGCCCTGGGTGGGTCTTTCGTTTCCTGGGCGTTTCCGCACCCTCCTCAGCTCCCCGCCATGGAGTGGCTTCGGTCACCCAGGCTTTATTGTGGTCGGCAGGGAGGGTTCTGTGGGAGCGCTCGGTTATGGCCTTGGCCTTGCTCGGGGCCTTGGGGCTGTTCGGCCAGGCAGCTTGGGGATAAACAACAACAACAACAACAACAACAACAACAACAACAACAACAATAATAATAACAACAACAATAATATAAATAATACCAACAACAACCACAACAACATTAATAACAACAACAATAACAACAACAACCATAATAACAACAATAACAACAATATAAATAATACCAACAACAACAACAACAACAATGGGACACTCGCAACACCAAGTACCATTTAAATACTCTCAAAATATACATCAATAAACACGTAATTATACAGTCCAACAACAACAACAACAATCATAATAATAACAACTAGATCATTCCTATTTATCTATCTATCTATTGCCTGACGCCGTGGCCGTCCCCGAAGGGGTGGCCATGAACGAACCGCCCCCATGCACCTCTGTCCCCAGTCAGTGAATGCCCTTCCTCCCAACCAGCACCGCCTTCATCCATATACTTCCTCACTCCATCCTTCCACCTCTCTTTTGGTCTACCTCTCCCTCTCTGTCCTTCCACCTCGCTCTCGTACACCTTCTTAGTGATCCTATCGCTTCCCATACGTTCCATATGGCCAAACCATCTCAAGGTGTTCATTCCTAAACTGCATAAAATAGTCTAGGATAGCTAGAATAGACTGTCAAAATACATAAATAAATGAGTGAATCTATTTTGCCTACCAATATTTTCCTTTAGATATTGGCACAGCATAATTAATTTTCGGCTTCAAACCATCCTATTCATTTTACTTGGAATTATTGCACGGGGAAATTTGTGAACTGCAAAATTTTTATCAATTTTATTTTATGGTATAATTTTAGACTTCAACTTTATGGGAAAGGGAACATTTTATCAAGTTCTATTAACAGTTTTGTAATTGGATAGTCTTTTTAATTAATTAGAAATTAAACTTAGTACGCAGCTTATCCCTTATGTATGTATGTATGTATGTACAGTATATATATATATATACCGTATATATATATATATATATATATATATATATATATATATATATATATATATATATATATATATATATATATATATATATATATATATATATATATATATATATACATATATATATATATATACTGTATATACCGGTATATATATATATATATACAGTATATATATATATATATAACATAACATTAATAATTTACTAGCACCAGGCAACAAAGGCCATATGGCACTAAAGCAGTAAACGGATAGTGTTAGAAGGAAAGGAACTTAAATATCGTTAAGGAGACGGAGAGAGGAAAGGAGAGCCATTACGTGGTCAACGGAAAAGAAAGGGACTCTGAGAGGATATCGGCAAGAATAGGACGACGACCAAGGGAAAATAGAAAGGGAAAATAATGTCTACGGGCCGGAAAAAAGAGAGGACAGTCAAGGAAAATGTGAGAAACAGAAAGCTGAATACCACACCGTGAGCAAAGCGGCGGAGTTGAGCGGGACATGAGGAAGGAGTGGGTAAGCCTGGTATGGCCTATCCGAAGCCGGGTCAACGCAGTCTCCCAACGGCGAACACGGTGAGAGGGGTCAGCCCAGGCAGAAACGGAGGCCTTAACAGCGCGGAGCTTATTAGAGGAAAGAGAAGACCATATGGTTTGCCAGCGAGACAGAAGGAAGGTAGAGATAGCTGGATAATAGTCAGAGGCGGGAATAGAGAGAGAAGTTGACCTGACCGCCGCAGCGTCGCGAGCGAGAACATCAACCTGCTCATTCCCACGGACACCAAAATGGCTAGGCACCCAACAAAATTGGACAACCTTCTTCCGAGAAGAAAGACTGATAATCCAATCTTGGATGGCAAGAACCAATGGATGGACAGCAGGGAAAGACTGCAAGAGAAGAAGGGCACTGTAAGAGTCAGAAAAAAGAGTAAAGGAAGGAAGAAGGAAAGAAGCACATGAGACGGACAGCAAAGAAGATAGCGTAAAGTTCGGCAGTCAGGACACCAGCCGTAGAAGGGAGAGAATACTGATAAGAACGAGAAGGAAAAAGGATGGCAAAACCGACGCCAGAAGACGAACGGGAGCCATCAGTGTAAACCGGAGTAGAAGAAGAATGCTGTGTAAGGTGTACAAGAAAACGAGAACAAAGAACTGGGGGTGGGGTAGAGGAATTAGAACAAGGAAGAATAGAGGGACACAAGGAAATACGAGGATGGAGCCAAGGAGGACACTTACCGAGCCGTAGCGGAAGAACGTGGAAGGGGGAAAACGAAGAATGAGAAAGTAAGGAATCCATACGAGAAAGGAAAGGGGGCCGAAGGCGAGAATCAGATGGAACAGGAACGGTAGGAAGAAGAGATGTCTGCAAGGAAGGAAACTGAAGCGATCGGGCGTAGTACCGGAGAGAGAGAAGGGCCCGACGTCGGAACAAAGAAGGGACGCCGGACTCAGCATAGAGGCTTTCAACAGGGGAAGAGCGAAAAGCACCCAAGGCAAGACGTATACCGAAATGGTGAAAAGAGTCAAGTTTATGGAGGACTGTGTCCGAGGCTGATGAGTAAACCTGACAACCATAATCGAGTTTAGAAAGAACAAGGGCAACGTGAAGGCGAAGAAGGAGAGCACGGTCCGCACCCCAAGTAAGGTGGGACAGGGTCTGGAGGAGACGAAGACGGTGCAAAGCAGCAACCTTAACAGAGGAAACATGAGCTGCCCAGTTAAGACGGGAATCATAGACAAGACCCAAGAAGGTAGTTGAAGAGCGATAAGGTAAAACCGAACCATACAGTTCAAGAGAAGGACGCGGGATAACGTGGCGACGAGTGAAAGACATAGCACAAGATTTAGTCGTAGAAAAACGAAACCCGTGAGCAGTGGCCCATGACGAGGCAGCCACAATCGCAGATTGGATAAGGGAGCATAACGCAACAATATCCGAATCAGCAGCATAGATCGCAAAGTCGTTGATATATAAGTAGGACCTGACCTTAGCCGGAAGGGAAGAGATAATGCCATTAATGGCTATGAGAAAGAGGATAGTACTTATAACGGAACCCTGAGGTACACCTTCTATCTGAGGAAATAACCGAGAAAACGAGGAATTCACCCGGACACGAAAAGAACGAGAAGAAAGGAAATTACGAATAAAGACGCCCATATTACCACTGATATGAAAAGAACGGAGTTGACATAAAATATGATGCTTCCACGTGGAGTCGTACGCCTTCTCAAGATCGAAGAAAACAGCAAGAACTGACTCATGGAGAGCAAAAGCAGACCGGACGTAGGTCTCCAAACTAAGTAAAGGGCCGATAGTGGACCGAGCACGCCGAAAACCAAACTGGGTCGAAGACAAAAGCTGACGTGACTCGAGAAGCCACATCAGGCGGACATTAACCATCCGTTCAAACAGCTTGCATAAGCAACTCGTCAAGACAATAGGGCGATAGTCTTGGGGCGAGAAACCCGACTTACCAGGCTTAAGGAAAGGAATAGTAAGAGCAGAACTCCATGCAGGAGGGAAAACATCAACGACCAAACCTTATTAAAAATAGCCAATAAAAATACCAAAGCCTCAGAGGAAAGATGCTTAAGCATTAAATAATGGACACCATCAAGACCCTCAGAAGTAGCCTTACAGGCACAAAGAGCGGAGAGCAACTCACATGAAGAAAACGAGGCGTTGTACGACTCTTCCGAAGACAGAGTGAAAACAACTGGAGAAGTCTCTGCAACGGCTTTAAGTGAATGAAATTCTGGAGGGAGATGAGAGCCACTACTGACTGAGCTAAAGTAGAGACCCAAACGATCGGCAACTGCCTCCGAGTCAGCAACAGACTCCCCATCCACATGAAGCACAGGAGAATGAGGAGGTAAACGCTTGCCCGAAATCTTGCGAATGCGTTTCCAGACGGACAGAACAGGAGTAAAGGATGTAATGGAGGAAACATAGGACACCCAACTTTGATGTTTAGCAGACCTGACTGTGCGACAGAGGAAGGCAGACGCCTTACGAAAAAGTATAAAAGAATGATCATGAGCGGGAGTAAAACGCTTACGACGAAAGCTCTTCCAAGAAGCCCGTTTAACGCGGAGAGCCTTGGAGCAGTCCGGAGACCACCAAGGAACACATTTTAACGTAAAAGGACGGGAAGTCCGAGGAATAGAGACTAAGGCAGCACTCAAAACTGTTACCAGAAAAAGGCCAGTAAATCATGTACAGATGAAAAATCAGATGGAGGTAAGGAAGGGATAGATAGTGAAGCAAAAGTAGACCTGTCTGCACGCTGGAAGCACCAACGAGGAGGACTAGTGATAGGAGAATAGGAGGTAGTAGAGAGCATAACAGGGAAATGGTCGCTATAGAGAGAATCCTCCAAAACAGACCAATGAAAAAGAAGAGACAGGTAAGGGGAACACAAAGAAAGATCAAGACAAGAAAAAGAACGTGTTCGAGCATCAAAATGAGTCAGGGAACCAGTATTAAGGAGAAAGAGGTTATTAGTAGTAATGAAAGACTCTAATGCACGACCACGTGAGGTAATGACAGAATCACCCCACAGGGTGTGCCTACAATTATAATCACCTAACAATAAAAACGGAGGAGGTAGCCGAGCTAAAAACATGGTAAAAGAGTCAAAATCGACGGGAACAGAAGGAGAGAAATAAAGAGAAACAACCGTAATCCATCGACCAAGGAAAACCTTAACAAAGGTGCAAGGGAGAGAAGTAGGGCAGGAAAACTCTTCATAAGGAACAGAGTGGTGAAGGATAATACAAGTGTCTGAAAGAGAATGACGAGCACTGATAAAACGGTAGCCAGGAATAGGAATCGGAGGAGAAAGAGGACGAGTTTCCTGGAGACAGACAACCTTAGGGGAATGGGAAGAGAGTAAAAAACGCAAATTGTCTCTCTGAAGAGAAAAACTGCGAAGGTTCCATTGCAAAATGGACATACTAAAAAATACTAAAAAGAAAGTACAACGAGAAAAGATGCTTTAACACCTAACGAGCGGCCTAGGTGGTAACTTCTACTCCCTGCCAAGCGGGGGGTTTTACCCTAAACGAGCTTATTTCCGTGCTCTTTTTCATGCATAAACAAGAGCCAGAGTGTAATACAATTACATATCCCTGAAAGGGCGATAATTAAGCTTTCCAATGACACCAGAACTATCCTTCTACGACCACGCGTTCTCTTGCAACGATCGTGCAAGACGAGTGCAAAATCCCTAAAATAAGGTAATTTCCTGACATAATTCCCTGTGTAGTGAGGGAGGGAGTGTGGATGTGTGTGGAGTAAACGTCAGTAGTCGCGCGGGAGCCGTGCCGAGCAGTCATGAGTCAACCTATGCTCCTCCCACCGCTCGGCTCTCTCTCAGAGCACATTACGTGCTCAAAATTGCATGCTACTATAGCCGGGCCCCACTCTTTAGGTTGGGGTTCTCTTGTCCGACTATAGCCGGGTGCCGCCAAAGAGGGGTTAAAAGAGAGAATAAAAATGACGCATACAAACATATATCAGAGAGGCGGAACAAATACATGCCGAACTAAAGAGGAACAAGGGATGAAAAAAAAAAAAAAAAAAAGCAAAAAAAAAAAAAAGGAAATTAACGGAAAAATCGAAGAAAACAAAGAAAGGAAAAAAAATAGAAAACATCAGCAAAAGTAACACACAAGTGGGAAGAAAATATATACACTATATACAACACAGACACACAAAATACAGCAAACAGCGTGAAAGATGCATACATACAAGAGGAATGAAAGAGGTACAAAGAACAAGAAAAATAAGAACACACAGACTTATGTACAACTAAGAAAAGACTGATGAGGTTAACGGTGAGTAATAATGGAAGGAATGGGGGACGAGGAAGAACAAGGAGGGAGAGGAGAAGATTGATAACCAGGTGGCATAGGGAGGCTTAACAGGGAAGGAGAAGAAGAGATAGGAGGGGTAGAGGGGGAGGGAGGAAAGGAAGAGGAGGGAGGGGTAAGGACGGGAGGATGAGAGTCGGAAGGATGAGGAACGAGTAGGAGAGGCCGGGGGGGGGGGGGGGGGGGGGGGGGGGGGGGGGGGGGGGGGTGGGGGGGGGGGGGGGGGGGGGGGGGGGGGGGGGGGGGTGGGGGGGGGGGGGGGGGGGGGGGTGGGGGGTGTGGGGGCGGGGGGGGGGGGGGGGGGGGTGGGAAAAGCCAGAGGAGGGAGGGAGAGCGGTAGGGGAAGGTGGGAGAGGGGTAGGGGGGAGCGTAGAAGGGATGGGATGAACGTCGGCAGAAACGGAAATAGGCGGCGGATGAGAAGAAAGAATATACTCCTCAATCTTGGGCAAAGATTCAAAGGATAAGTCTAAGGAATCGGGGGGTTGGACACTGGAAGAAGAAAGAGGAGAAGGGGGGGAGGGAGCTTTTTCTTCTTTCCACTGGGACTCGGGCTCCGCACACTGTGGAGGTGGTCCCTGCGCTTAGAAGAGGAGGCGGGAGAGGAAGAAAGGGAGGAAACGGGGCAAATGTTTCGAAACTAGTTTGGTAGATTAGGAAGGAAGCCAGGAGGGAACCTTGGAACTATGAGACGAGGACGGAGGAAGAGAACGAGGAGGAGGCTTCGGATGAGAACGCTGGTGGACGGGGCGTTGAGACAAACCGGAAGAAGTGGAACGAGGAAGAGTAGCGGAAGGAGGGGGGATGGAAGTAGGAGTAGAAGAGTTAAGAACAGAGAAAGAGTTAGATAAAGGGAGAGAACACGAAGAGACAGCCAAGGGGACGGAGGAGACAGAAGAAACTGAAGGAGGAGACGAAGAAGGATGAGAAGAAGGGACAGATGACGGAACCAGAGAAGTAGAGGTAGAGGAGGACGAGGATGATGAAGGCACTACGGGGGGGGGGGGAGGGGGGGGGCGGAAGAAGCGGAGGAGACAGGAGGGTGAGATAGAACAGTTGAAAATGGATGAGGTGAGAAACCCAGGCGGCGAGCTGCCTGACGAGCTGCAGAATGAGTAAGGCCGTGCATCGTCTTAAGGATCGTAGCTTCACACTCGAATTTGAAAACGGGACAATCTCGAGATTCAGCAGAATGGGTGCCCTGACAGTTTAGACAGCATCGTATCGGAGACCGGCAGTCACCAACGAGATGGCCAGATTGTGCGCAGCATGGGCACCTAGGTCAGTCGGGAGTGGAAGAGCGACAGTACTTTACAGGATGCCCAAAGTGCCAGCAACCGCGATACTGCTGAGGACGTGGTAGGGACTCAGTGACGGTCAGGCGAGTACCACCGACAATAACGTGAGAAGGGAGAGACCAACCATCGAACGTGATTTTGGCGATATTGACGGGATGGCGGCGATTGTTGCGAGGTGGGATGGTGTAGCAGACAAGACTAACCACGACATGGTCTTGAGCAACAACAATATTCTTAATAAGGTCGGCGCAGTCCGCGAACTGCCGACCACCGAGACGGATGGAAGGAGGGATCAGGACGGTACCCGTACAAGAGTTCAGCCGTTGGTCTTTAACCCGTTGAGCCCCGGCTAGTTATAATATTTTGTTCACCCCAGTCCCAAGCCATTTTCACTTATTTTTTTTGTTTGCTAAAATGGAAGACAAGGATGAGAAATAAAAAAAAAAAAAAAAAAAAATTACCTCGGACATTTTTTTTTTTTGGGGGGGGGGGTAGCCTCAAACAAATTTGTTGAGCCAAAATGGAAGAGAATGGTGAGAAATGAAGACAAAATAAAAAAAAAATCATTTCGGTCATTTGGGGGGCAGGGGGGGAGGGGGGGGGGGGGGGGGGGCATTTCAATAGTTCGTCTCCCCCGCATGTCCACCCGCCCGAGAGCACTAGGGTAAAACCTGAGTATGGCATTGTACGGCATACATCCTAAGGAGTGTCTCACATAAATCTCAAGCCTCTAGCTCCCATACGACCGGAGTAATGAAGGTTCAAAGTGGCGGTGAACTAAGGGTGTAAACTATCCCCACTAAGCCCACCACCACCAGCCGCGCGGCTGTCTTGGCCCGCTCACACCTACTGGCCCGGCTCCCATACACACTACGGTACCTCCCCCTCCTATTCTCCCACCATTTCCTACCTTACGAGCCACGTAAGTGTTTTTTATATGTCGGACGCACGTGATGCGTCGCTGGGAGTTGGTGATCAAACACTGCCGACGCAACACGTGCGACGCTGGGTCTCACCGGGTTAAGGGCTGGGATGGAAGTTTCGGAGAAGTCTACAATTGTCGACATAGCAGCAGCCTGACGTTCGTTCTGGACCGTAACTAGACAGGAGTCATCATGGCGGGAGTGGAAGTTGACATCCCTGCCCACCTGCTGAAGGAGACGCAGGTGGAACAGGAGGTCATCTCCGGCAAGAGGAGCTGAGGCGGGGACTGAGAAGGACTTAACAAAGTCAGCAGGGGCAAAGCGAGAGGATAAAGGGAGAACAGAAGAACGAGGGCAAGGAGCGGAAGCAACGGGGGGAGAAGGAAAAGAAGAAAAATGTGGAAAGGGTGGGAGCTACGGTTCGTAAGTGACTATACGAGAGGACAGGGAAGAAACCGAGGAAGGGGATGAGGATGAGGGAAGAAGATTGGAAGAGGAAGCAGAGGAGAGAGCGAACGGTCGAACGGAGTGGGACACGGAAGAGGTCAAAGGGGCAGGAACAGAGCGAGCGGCTTGGGAAGAAGCGAACGTAGAGGAGATAGACGAGCCAAGAGAACTTGAAACGACTAGGCTCGGAACTGCATGTGGAGCAGAGGTTGTATGGATGGTCATAGACAGCGTAGGGGTCGGTAAAGGACCCGATATAGCGGTAGACAAAGAGCTACCACCAACCGAGGAGAGGACGGGCAAGGAAGGAGAGACAAACACATCAGCCATATCATCGCCAGTGCCGGTGATCGAAGATCCTGAAGAAGGCTCCATAATACGAAGGTAACATGGTTCATCCGGGAGAAGCTCCACACCCACCACGGAGCCACAAATTAGAGGACAAGGTACATGCCCTAGGAGTCTAACTCGGATATACACCCCGACCCCCTGCGCCTAATGGACGGTCAACTCGTCAGTTTCGGGTCCAGCACAGAGGGCGAGATTTGACGATAAAAGTTTCCCCTCGTGCGGGCACGTCAGGTACTAAAGTTCTACGGGTGGAAGGGTACGCCGTCCACATCCACCCTCCACCAAAACAGAAAGAATAGTCCAGTCGGCTACGATAGAAGAAGGGGAAGTAAAGAAAAGGACAAAGGTAGAGGGGGGAAAAAAAGACAGAAAAGAGGTACCTCGCAGGCTTCTGTAAACCAACGAGGAGGGAGGTCTTAGCCCACGAGGTCGGCGGGTCTCCAATCCTAAGAAGGTCTGTGGCCTCTCCCAGGAACAGAGACCACCGGCCAAGCTTCAAGCCCCGCCACCGCGACAAGGTGGCTCCCTAACGGCGGGGTATATAATTATATATATATACATATATACTGTGACGTCTACCAGCGTTGGTAGAATCGCCTCTCGTTAGCCACTAGCGCTCGCCAGGGACATCGAAATGGGCTACAGTTATCAGAGAATGTTGTTCTTTCTTTCCTAGTACTCGCATTGTCACAGACAGTCCAGTGGTTCTCTTTATTATCGTCTGTGACAACGGAAGTATTTTATATCATCAATAGAATATAAGATGCATTGTGTAGAGTTAAGGAGAGAGAGAGAGAGGCGAGAGCGTGGTGGTAATATGTGCGTGTGTATGTATGTGCTGCCTCGCTCGGAGGAGTTTTCCCGCTCGCGCGGGCTTTCCCTCGCCTTTGATTGGCTGGTGGCTCCTGGCGCGTCCTAGGGGCCTGCTGCCTTGTGACATCTCGGCCCGTGATTGGCCGACCATCGCACCCTTGCGGGCTCCTGTGTAACTAACCTCCTCCAGGAGGGTTCCCAGGAGCTGCCCTCCTCAGGACAGGCTTGGCGCGCATGCTTCTAACATCCCTTTGCATACTCTCTCCCGATCACCCCCTTTACCACTGTCTCTCTCTCTGACCTTCTTCTTTTCCATTACTTCTCATCTTTATTCAATTACTTATCCCCTTGGGTTCTTCATATGGTTTCCATAGCCGGCCCATTGTATTGCATGCGCCGTCCTCTGAAATATTTACATGTAGTTAGAATAGGTTTGAGGGTTCTTAGTTAGTATAGGTTAAGAACTCTGTGTGTGTCTCCATTATTGATTTAGTGTTTCTGCTCTTTTATTTAATGCTAGAATGGGATAGGGTAACTGTAGTCGTTGTCTCCGATGTGTGTACGGTTTGCTTATACCTACACGACTTCGACCGGTCCTGTGGTAGCCTGGGTTGTCTTTTCGGCTGCATCTTTGGTGACTACAGCATTGTGTTGACTGAGGGCTTTGGCCTGTTCCAGTTCCACACTTTGCTGCCTCTTTGCTTGTCTTTTGAGGGTCGCCAGGATAGAACCAGATACTTGTGATCTGGATCTATCATGATAGCACCCCAGTCAATTAACGTAACTTAAAGGATGCAGTCTTAAGGACATCGCTAGGATACGAGCCTGTCTTGCTCAACCCCAGTTCCTTACCTAGAGTATCCCAGTTAGACATTTTTAATTGAGTAGACACTTGTTAGTAATTAATATAAGGTCTTTGATATGTACGCATTATTATTCACAGCATTTATTAGTCTAGGTTGTTATTGAGCTGCAAAACCATAGCAGACTGTTTCGTTGATGAGGAAGTACTTCTTTTAGTGTCCAGCATTACTACCGTTGCGCATTTATAGTATTCCCGTGTCAGTTAACATTATATGTCCTATCTTTTAGTGTATTCAGTTTACACGTGTGGTGTCCTGCCTCCTGCCTTTATATAGTTTAAGCTACGAGCATCTTATGAGCATCAGACTTTCTTCAGAAGTTTCCAAGTCTATGCTGTAGGGCATAGGGCACTTTCTTTCAGATAGGAGTGAATAGTTTATTGTTGTTTAGAGTAACTGTATTGAAGCATAATGTTATTGTATTAAATCTTGCAGTGATTTAATTGATCTTTCCATAGATTCCTTTTTTTGCATTTTAACGTAACTTGCATCTTGTTTGTTATCAGGCTATACCAGTGGGGGTTAGCCTGAAGTAGAGTACATTTAAGCCCAGTTAAGGATACCCCATTATCGCAGATTAACTCTGGAGGGTATAGGTGTTTTTGTTCGCCGGCATATAAGTTCGAGGGTTTGGATCTAGCGTACCGTTGTTGCATAGTGCCCTATTACTAGTCCAATCATTAAGTGCCCTTGTTTTATTCGTAGCCCCGGTCGTAACAAATGGCGACCTTGCCTAGTATCTTATCTTAGTCGTCATACCAAATGAACTAAGAAATAATTGCAGGATTTTTGGACATTTGTTTTTTTAGGAATATTTTGGACACGTTTGATTTTTTGTTTTGGCAACGTAGTATAGCACTTGAGTTGTCTTCAAGCATTTTTTGAGTGAATAGTGCTACATGAGAGTTTAGGTACTTCTTTTTTTTTATAAACGTTGAGAATTTTCGGTGGACACTATGTCGAACGACAGATCAATGCACAGTGAGGACACAGTACGGGAAGCAGACTCTGAGGTGCTGCAGCGGGGTTTGTTAGAAGGCATTAGAGTAGTAACTAGTGAGGAGGATGCAAGGAAGTTTCTGGAGATGCCTATTACTGTTGACCGGGTTTCGGGGATTGATCGGTATTTTATTTATTTATTTTTTTTTTCTATGTGATTGAGGGAGGCAAAAGGCATAACTGCCTATAGCGAGTGCCTCCCCCATAGTTGAAAGAGTGACAGGGCCAAAATCAAGGGACGTTCGAGCCAAAATGCCTGGACACACGGAGTTTGAAGCAATTTAAGTCATAGGAAGAGGGAAAGACTGATTCTGGGAGAGAGTTCCAGAGCTCAGCTGTTGAGTAGAAGAAAGTTTGAGAGTAACGTTTCACTCTTGGGTTGGAGAGTTGCACAGAGTAGGGGTGGGATTGAGTTGCAAGACGGGTACCACGTGCCCTACGTAAAGGAGGTGGTATGCACTGGGATAGCTCTGAGGAACACTGATTATTATAGTAGCGATAGAATAGCGAGAGAGATGCAACATTGCGGCGGAGAGAGAGAGATTGCAGAGAGTTGGTGAGTGGACGGGAGTTAATGATACGAAAGGCCTTCCTTTCAACTTTGTCTAGGAGAGCGGTGTGAGAGGAACCTCCCCACACATGTGAACAATACTCAATACAAGGGGTATGGTCTCCAGTGTGTGCTCGGTGGGGTGCGTGGGGCTTCGGGTGGAGCGGGAGCTGGGGCACCTTCGGCCCAGCCCCCATCCCACTCGACTCCTACCATGGCGCCCCCTTGGGCTCTGGAGCCGAGGACGTTCCCGCAGGCCGATAGTCACTGGCAGCGTGGTTTGCCCCTGGGTGGATCACTGGGTGGGTCTCCAATTGTTGCATCTCCTCCTCCTCAAGTTTTTACTCCAGATATGATCTTCCAGCTTGAGATGGCTAAGCTTCAGCAGCAGCAGCGGGAATCTGAGCTTAGGATTCAGGCCGAGGAGAGAAAGGCCATACGTGAGGCTGAGCTTCAGGTTGAGGCTACGATGTACTGTGCAGATATAGAGCTTGAGAAGTTTCGGGTGGATTTGACAGGGCAGCGTCTCGGTTCTGGGAATCGAGGTCTTGATCAGCCTTTATCGCACCTTCTTAAGTTAGTCCCTGTATTTGACGAGTCGGGTGTCACCGAGTTTTTCCTGCGTTTTGAGAAGAAGTGCCGGGAGCACCAATGGCCCGAGGTTAAGTGGGCAGCCCTTGTTTCCTCTAGGTTGGTTGGCAAAGGACTCAAGGCATATGATGCTTTGCCCTTGGAGTCTTGCATCGATTATGAGGTATTGAAGGAAGCTGTTCTGCGGGCGTACGAGTTACAACCAGAGACATATAGGTTGAAGTTTCGGGGTGTTACGAAGGGTCGTGAGTGCACTTTTCTAGAACATGCCCGGGAACTGTCTGATGCTTTGAGAAATTGGCTGAGGTCAGAAAAGGTGACGACGTTCGGAGAGCTTGAGCAGTTAGTCCTTCTAGAGCAATTTTTCAAATGCACAGGCGGCGACCTGACTTTGAACTCAAAGAGAAACGTCCTAAAACTCTACAAGAGGCAGCTGAGATGGCTGACCTGAGAATATCACTGATCCGTGGGTGCGGGTCTGCACAACAGACCGATGGAGTTAACAAGGGGCGCAACACTCCACCCCCCCGAGTCAGTGATGCACAATTTAATAACGAGAGTAAGAGCAATGATACCAATTTTGATCACAAACCTAAAACCGTCCCGTTTAAGAAAGGTCAGGGCCCTTCCCCACCTCAGGGGAAGTCCAAGGGTGAAGTAGAGTGTTTTAAGTGTCATAACAAGGGGCATTTTGCACGTTCCTGCCCTAGTAACCAACCTACAGCAGTCGTGTCTTTGGCTAGCAAAGTCTCTGAGGTCTTCTGCATTTACGCGGGGTGATATGTCAGATGCGGGGGCACAGCCAGTGAAGGAGTGTCCGGAAGGCTCGAAACCTGTCCGCGATGCTTTTTGCGACCATAGATGGCGTGGCTGCGTGAGTTGGGCTGGTTGCAAGCATGGGTTGGAGTTGTTGCGTGATTCAGGTGCATCCCAGACTCTGATGAAAAACTTTACAGGCCAACCTATAAACGCGGCACGGGTGGTTGTGGTGCAGGGTATTAATGCTACAAGGTCATACCCGTTGGTTCGAGTGGAGCTGGAGGTTGATGGTGTAACCCGAGAGTTGGATGTTGGAATCGTGGAGAAACTGCCAGTAGAGGGCGTCGACCTTCTTCTCGGCAACGAGTTTGCGGTACCTGCTTCTGAGGTTCCACCCTTAGTCGGTGCCGAGAGGGCGGCCGACGTGAGTAGGGAAGGGCAGGAGTTGGTCGAGAGGTGTCAATCACAGCAGAGGGCGTGTGTTGTCACCCGATCTCGTGCATCTAAGGTGTCACAGCCTATTCCTCAGTCTCTAGACCAGCGGAGGAACGGTCGGAAGGAGAAAGCTAAAGTTGGGAGTTTTGTGAGTTTTAATCCAGCGGCTCTTCTTTGCGACTTAGTACTTAACCCAGAGGTGAGCTCCGGAGTGGCCCCAGAACCTGTCACCCCTAGTGACATGGTTGGGCGTGATGGCACTCCGCGACAGAGGTGGAGGAGAGTTGTGGGAACGGGGCTATTGAACACGAGGACGGGGAAACATGTCATGTGAACCTGTTGAAGGAGTTTGTGAGGCAACCACCTGAGCAGCCTACTATCCCTGCGTTGGTCTGCAACGGCCAAGGTGGAGAAGGAGAGGGGGGCAGTGGGGCACAGGTGGAGGAGAGTTGGGATTGTCATGTCTCGGCGGAGCAGTGGGCGGGGGACACAAGTCTGGTGGCTGTGGAAGCGCTAGAGCACCTGCCTGAGCAGCAGTGTGCAGCGCTCCAGCACCAGCTCGGTTCATACCCCACTGGTCGTGCCGGGCACCCAGGCCTCACAACTCATGCAGTGCACGATGTTCCGCTGGCAGGTCACTTGAGTGTGAGTAGACCGTTGGCCTCATTGTTTCGGTGGTTCAAGGTGGGCGACGAGGCTTTGGCATGGTTGTCAGGTCAGGGTCGACCCATGGCTGCCAAGGGTGGTGGTCAAAAGGAGGACATTGAGCAGATTGGTGAGGTTGGCTATGGAGAGGATGTGCCCGGTCGTCGCATAGCCTCCCAATGCTGCTCTAGTCGAATGTAACAGCCCTACCATAGACCGACTGTATCTGGCCATGTCGCTGAAGGCGGTGATGCTGCGCAGGCAGATGAAGTCGTAAGGAATGCGGGGGTGCGCATGTACGGTATCGGCGGGGAAGCCTTAGCAATTATGAACTATGGGAGTGACTGCACAGGTGGTACTGATTGTCCCTCTCATGACCTGGCTGTTCTAAGGACGAAGGTGGAGAAGGAGGGAGACTTTAGTTTAGAAGCTGCGGTCTCGGCTGGGTTGTGGGAGGGCACTAGGCATGTTGTTCTTCGAAATAAGTTGCAACCTCTTGTTCCTGAGCGCCAAGAGAAGATGTTTACTAGGCAATGGCATTACGTCCGCATGTTTGTTGCTTCTCCAGGCCTGGTGTATGGGGTAGAATCCGACATGGAGGCTGGAGACAGTGCAAGGCTCAAGTTAGTTCCCTACCGTATAAATCCTGCTCAACAGCCTGTCGAGAAAGCAGAGCTAGACTACATGTGGATAAATGGTCTGAGGGATAAAGGATATCGTGAGTGGCCGTTGCCAGTGAGTTTGCAACCTGAGTTGAGTGGCAAGATCAGTGTGGATGGTGATTGCAAGAATGTGGAAGCATTATCCATGACAGACACCTATCCATTACCCAGAGCTGACGATACCATAGACCGCATCGGGGCTGCCTCATTTATCACGAAGGTAGAACTAGTGAAAGGTTATTGGCAGGTCCCATTGCCGGAGAGAGCGAAGAGAAGTGCCAGTCTTGTGATGAACTGGGAAGTTTATCAGTGTCAGGTGTTGTTTTGCTGCCGGAACACAAGTTGGATGTGTGGCATGTTAAGGGCACTGATAATGTTTTGGGTGATTGTTTGTCACGGGAGGGTATGTTTGCAGGAGAACCCTCGCCGTTCAGTCAGTGTGTGTTGAGAGTGGAGAAAGATCAGGCTTGCCCCTGTAGAGCAGCCGTCAAAAACAACATTAAAATTAAATAAAAAAAATCACATAAAAACTCTTTCTTTTTGATAGTTAATTGTAAGTTGCCAATGTTATAGCTAAAGTCCTAAGTTGAACCTGTCTTTCACTTAGTAGGCTGGGCTCTGTGAAGCTCGCTCAGGGAGCATAGCAGGCTAAAATTATACTATTGTGTTTGGGAGGGGTTATAAGATTGTCTTTATGCTAATATGTTGTTTTATTAAAGATTGAGCTTTGCATTTCATTTCTGGTGGAGTGGCTAGGTGTGGCGGGTCTTGTCGGCATTCTGCCTTGTCAGATATGGTGCTCCCCTAATGTTGAGCGTCCCATATCTTGGGCGGGGTGTGACGTCTACCAGCGTTGCCAGAATCGCCTCTCGTTAGCCACTAGCGCTCGCCAGGGACATCGAAATAGGTACATTATCAGAGAATGTTGTTCTTTCTTTCCTAGTACTCGCATTGTCACAGACAGTTCAGTGGTGGTCTTTATTTTCGTCTGTGACAACGGGAAGTATTTTATATCATCAAAAGAATATAAGATGCATTGTGTAGAGTTAAGGAGAGAGAGAGAGAGGCGAGAGCGTGGTGATAATATGTGCGTGTGTATGTATGTGCTGCCTCGCTCGGAGGAGTTTTCCCGCTCGCGCGGGCTTTCCCTCGCCTTTGATTGGCTGGTGGCTCCTGGCGCGTCCTAGGGGCCTGCTGCCTTGTGACGTTTCGGCCCGTGATTGGCCGACCATCGCGCCCTTGCGGGCTCCGGTGTAACTAACCTCCTCCAGGAGGGTTCCTAGGAGCTGCCCTCCTCAGGACAGGCTTAGCGCGCATGCTTCTAACATCCACTTGCATACTCTCTCCCGATCACCCCCTTTACCACTGTCTCTCTCTCTGACCTTCTTCTTTTCCATTACTTCTCATCTTTATTCAATTACTTATCCCCTTGGGTTCTGCATACAGTTTCCATAGCCGGCCCATTGTATTGCATGCGCCGTCCTCTGAGATATTTACATGTACTTAGAATAGGTTTGAGGGTTCTTAGTTAGTATAGGTTAAGAACTCTGTGTGTGTCTCCATTATTGATTTAGTGTTTCTGCTCTTTTATTTAATGCTAGAATGGGATAGGTTAACTGTAGTCGTTGTCTCCGATGTGTGTACGGTTTGCTTATACCTACACGACTTCGAACGGTCCTGTGGTATCCTGGGTTGTCTTTTCGGCTGCGTCTTTTGCGAGTGCAGCATTGTGTTGACTGAGGGCTTTGGCCTGTTCCAGTTCCACACTTTGCTGCCTCTTTGCTTGTCTTTTGAGGGTTGCCAGGATAGAACCAGATACTTGTGATCTGGATCTATCAAGAGAGCACCCAAGTCAATTAACGTAACTTAAAGGATGCAGTCTTAAGGACATCGCTAGGCTACGAGCCTGTCTTGCTCAACCCCAGTTCCTTACCTAGAGTATCCCAGCTAGACATTATTAATTGAGTAGACACTTGTTAGTAATTAATAAAAGCTCTTTGATATGTGTGCATTATTATTCACAGCATTTATTAGTCTAGGTTGTTGTTGAGCCGCACAACCATAGCAGACTGTTTCGTTGATGAGGAAGTAGTTCTTTTAGTGTCGAGCATTACTACCGTTGCGCATTTATAGTATTCCCGTGTCAGTTACCATTATATGTCCTATCTTTTAGTGTATTCAGTTTACACGTGTGGTGTCCTGCCTCCTGCCTTTATATAGTTTAAGCTACGAGCATCTTTTGAGCATCAGACTTTCTTCAGAAGTTTCCAGGTCTATGCTGTAGGACTATACTTCACTTTCGTTCAGATAGGAGTGAAGAGTTTATTGTTGTTTAGAGTAACTGTATTGAAGCATCTTTTTATTGTATTAAATCTTGCAGTGATTTAATTGATCTTTCCATAGATTCCTTTTTATGCATTTTAACGTAACTTGCATCTTGTTTGTTATCAGGCTATACCAGTGTGGGTTAGCCTGAAGTAGAGTACATTTATGCCCAGTTAAGGATACCCCGTTATCGCAGATTAACTCTGGAGGGTATAGGTGTTTTTGTTCGCCGGCATATAAGTTTGAGGGTTTAGATCTAGCGTACCGTTGTTGCATAGTGCCCTATTACTAGTCCAATCATTAAGTGCCTTTGTTTTATTCGTAGCCCCGGTCGTAACAATACATATATATATACATATATATATATATATATATATATATATATATATATATATATATATATATATATATATATATATATATATATATATATATATATATATAATGTATGTATGTATGTATTTATGTATATACTCTGTCACATACTCCATTGCTAGGGGTGGCCTGCACGAGACAGAGCCCGAACAGAAACTACATTTAAAGTTCTTATTCTCAGGGTCCGGGACCACTTTCGCGTTCCCTCGCCCGTTTCTCTGTCTTGTCGAGTAGAAGAATTATACAAGGGGAGGAGGATTCCTAGCCCCCTGCCCTCAAAAGGAAAAGTAGGACAATAACATGAAACAGACATAAACAGCTAAGGTTGGGTAGAGGATGCCAAACCTCACTCTGGATAGGACCAGCCCTCACCCTTATATGATACGATGAAGCATGTATTTTCTGTGTTCTGGCTATTATTAGACGATTGTATTTAGATTAAGAAGGGTATATGGAAGTCAGAGGGTAAATTGAGATAGTCTTTACCCTTATAATTCCCAAAGATTCTTCCTAAATTGCATAAAATCCTCTAATGATAGCTCGAATAAACTATTAAAATGCGTCATAATCTTTAAAGTGTTAAAACATAAATGCCACTGTTAACTATTTAAATGTAAACGAGATATGAACTACATTGAAATATTTTAACACCTTACGAGCGGCCTATGCGGTTTATTTATGTGTACCGCACAGCGGGGTGTTTTTAGCCAAAATAGGGCTGTTTACGTGATAATTTTCATGCCTAAATAAGACCCAGAACGTAAAACAAGTACCTATCCCTGAAAGGGCATAAACAGAGCTTTCGAATGACACCATAACGATCCTTGTATGATGGATAGTTTTCTTGCAATAACCGTGCAACGCGAGTGCAAAAAGCAGGTAATTCGGTGCTTTCAGTACATAATTGAGTATGTAGCGAGTGAGAGAGGGAGGAGGGAGCTGAGATTTGTGTCAGTAGGTTCGCCGCGGTGGTCTGGAGCAGTCATACGCTCGCTAGTCTCCTGCCACCACTTGTCTCTCTCTCTCAGCCACATTACGTGCTGAAATTGCCACTCGAGTTATGTCGAGCGCCGCCACATAGTCCAGCTTTATTTAACTCGACTTATGTTGCTCGCCGCTAAATAAGGGTATATAATCTGTATAGTACATACAGTACATAATTTTTTTTTAATCTGTATATATAAAGTTATATTTGAATAATATATATATACCATACTCAGTTTCATTTCGTCTGACGGTAAATATAATCCCTCAGCAGCTAATGTCTCGATGTTTAATGGAAAAATATGAAACCACTATATCTCTGCATCATACTATAAACCAAGTTTATATAATTAACACCATATTTCACTACAAAATCTTCAAAATAACTGAGATATCTTGATGGGAACTTTGCAATTTACCGTCAGTTGAAAAGAAACAGGCTTTGATGCTCATATTTATTAATGGACTTTTATATTCAGTGGATTAACTTACAATATACTGTAACTATTGCTATTGCTGAAGGCAGATGTAAATATTATCTAACTGCCAATAATGTAATAGATTCCAGGTGTTTCAGTTTATTATTATTGTTATTATTATTTTTATTATTATATATTTTTTTTTCACAATGACTTTGGGGGCAGGGGGCTAGGAATCCTCCTCCCCTTGTATAATTCTCCTACTCTACGAGACAGAGAAACGGGCAAAATAATGCAAAAGTGGTCCCGGACACTGAGTGTAGCAACTTTAAATGTTGTTTCTGTACGGGCTCTGTCTCGTGTCGGCCACCACCAGCAATGGGGTATGCGCCTGAGTAAATACAACATAGCAATGATCTCTATTATCTGTTGCCTCTGTTAGACGATTTTAATAAGTTTATCCTCGCAAACGGCTCACAGAAAATAATATTTGTTTTATAATAATTATTGATTCTCGATACTAGGGGTTTCAACACCTTAGAATTATTGTGAGCGTTTAAGGGAAGACAGACCGTTTTTCTTGGACCCCCTTCTCCCTAATGTTTAACCCCACTAGTTTTGACATTTTAAGACGTTGGTTCCATTAGTTTGGGGATTTTATGACCTTTCACCCAATTTCTTTGTCAATATTAGGACCCTTCGTGCCATTTAGGTGTCGACTTTTTTTCCTGGCGAGCGATAGCGAGCCTGTAATTTTAGGAGGGATCGGCCTTCGGCCGGGACATTTTTCTACCGAAAAATGGACACATTTATCTTGAAGGGGGGTCTAGGGGGGTGTTTTTCTAAGCTTGATGGAGGTCTACCGAAAAAAAATAAGAAAGGAAGGAATAAGTTAAATAAAAAAAAACCCAAAAAAAAATCCGTCTCCCCTTAAGTGTTAGATAGTTCCACATATTACACACACGCCACATGTTTCTTGATTAGTGTTACCATACCACTGCATATCACAGTCATTTAAATTAACCATTAACAAATCCAATACGCATTTATTTACTGCTTTCCGGCTATTATGAGACGATTTTATTCAGATTAGGAGAGGCATAAGGAAGTCAGAGGGTTAATTGAGATAGGATTTACCTTTATAATTCCCACAAATCCTTCGTAAACTGCATAAAATCGTCTAATGATAAGCTCGACTAAACTGTGGAAATATGTGACAATCTCCAGAGAGTTAAGGGGAGGTAATACAAATAATAATAATAGTTCTTAAAGCTAGTGCATGCTAAGCCAGCTAAGGATAGCCCAATAAGGCCGATTAGGCGTATTTCCATTGGGGTCCTGTACTACTACCCCATCCCCTTGCTCATGAGGGATGGTAACGACTCAGTGCTTATGAAAAATCTTTGATGCGCCGAGCGTGGGCGCGAACCCGGGCCTTCTGGGTGGAAGTCCGGGACGCTAGTCACTACACCAAGCGAGCCGCTGTTTGTTTGGTCTATTAATTCATTCATTCATATATTTGTTTAGTTTCCTCCATAGACCTCCATCAAGCTTAGAAAAACAATGCCTAGACCCCCCTTCAAGATAAATTTGTACATTTTTCGGTAGAAAAATGTCCCGACCAAAGGCTGCTTCCTCTTAAAATTGCAGGCTTGCTGTCGCTCGCCAGGAAATAATCGACCCATAAATGGCACGAAAGGTCTTAACATTGACAACGAAATGGTGCGAAAGGTGTTAAAATCGCCAAACTAATGGGCCGAACGTCTTATAATTTCAAAACAAGTGGGGCTAAACATTAGGGAGAAGGGGTCCAGAAAGACGGTCTGCCTCCCCTTAATTGAGATAGTCTTTATATACCTTTATAAGTCCCACATATCCTTCGTAAGCTGTATCAAATCGTCTAATGATAGCTCGAATAAACTGTCGAAATGCGTCACGATCGCCAAAGGTTAAATCTTGACTTTATGCTGCAAGTTATAGAGTATTTTCCTGACGTGGCTAAAACAAATATTTTCCTGCATCCGTAATTCATAAATTGTAAGCAGATTGAAAACAAACAGACATCAGCATGACAATCGCAAACATATTGAAATGAAGCACACCCAATCAAATAAACGCCCATCCCATTTAAAATTAATACAACATCTCACAATAATTAGAGGAAAATAATGCCTCATGCATTCAATTGTACTTAATCTAAAAGTTAAACAATAGAATGCCAACAATGCCTTCAATGACTAAGAGGACCATATTTAATATCGACGTTAGTACGGTCGCGCTAATAAGTCATATCCCAGTTGTCATTACGTTTGGCTTGCTCTGTGCTGTATTAATGTCTGTCAAATGTTGAATAGGGTAGGTAAGGGTAGGAACATGTTTGTATATTTCACTCGATATGAAGAAATGAAGCTTAGATGTTGCCGATACCAATTATTGATCAAAACATACTTGGTGCCGAAACATCACTTATTAACGCGACTGTACATACGTTTCAGGCATTGAAAGTATAATCTCTCCTAAGAACTTGGAACACCAATAAATAAAGTTGGCAAGCAATGGTTTTGGATTCCACGCAAATAAAAGCACCGCCCGTTTCGCCCCGGAGAGGTAGCCTTATGGTGAGAACATTGAGGGGGGGGGGGGGGATGTTTTTTTTCTTCTGGACCCCTTCTCCCTCATGTTTAGCCCCATTAGTTTTCAGAGTTTAAGACATTCGTTCCATTATTTTGGCGATTTTGAGACCATTCATCCCATTTCTTTACCTATATTAAGACCTTTCGTGCCATTAAGGTGTCTATTATTTCCAGGCGAGCAATAGCGAACCTATATTTTTAGGAGAAATCGGCCTTCGGCCGAGAAATTTTTCTACCGAAAAATTTACAAATTTATCTTGAAAAGGGGTCTACGGGGTGTTTTTTTATTGTATTTAAGCTTAATGGAGGTCTAGCCAGGAAACTGAGAAATATAGAAATACATGAATTAATAGACTCCAAAAAAGCAGCCACTGTCCCCTTAAGAACTGGAACCCCTTTTCGAGAAATCCAGTTCCTTATAGTTATGGATTCCACGGAAATTACACCATTACACCACCACTATTACGACCCAGAGAGATATACTTGCGGTGAACATTGAGACACCAACTCCCCACCCAAAGTTGTAACATTCCGAAATGCCAAACACCGCCGCCACGCACTACAACTCTGTCACTCTATCAAACTATTTAATTAAAGCCCATTTGGTTCAACAGGTGCAGCCAACTCCTCTACCGCAGCGTTCGTGTGTGAATCCGTATGGAAGGGTTCGGGGAGAGTATTTGGCATATTCACAAGTTCATTTACAGCTCTTATTACGTGGCATATAATATTTGTGGATTGTTCCCTCAAGGGACTGGAATTCTCTATAAGGGGATCCAGTCTTGACGTTATTCCTGATTTTATGTGTGCTGGCATAATAATCCAATAGGGTTGATAGCCTCTGAAGTCATATTTTGGTTAGTGGTTCCCTATAATTGTGAAATGCTTCCTCTAATGTGGAGTGTGGTTATGCTGTAAAACTAATTGATGATATGTTAGTATGTACTGTATATACTCAGGCACATACCTCATGGCTGACTCGAGACAAAGGCCCGAACAGAAACAATAGAACACACAAAAACAAAATTTGATACAAAAATAAACTCACACACATCTAGGTCGCCCAGGAGAAGACCCAGAGACCAAGGATCACCAGGGGCCTCCAGCAATCCCCCAGATCTCAAACCTCCCAGTGGGGCTCCGGTCTCAGCAGGCAGACACGCAGCGAAACTACACCACAATGCCCGCTCACTTCTTACTTCTTACTGCTTACTTCCAGGCGTGGCCCTTCACAATGCATACCGGCTCCCCGGTCCAGGTCCAGATGCCTGACGGACTATTATCTAGTCCAACTGCCGCCCGACCACCTTTAACCCGTGGAGCCCTGGCTAGTTTTCTAATGTTTGCGCACCAGAACCCGGCAGGTTTTCAAAAAATGGTTTTATTCCAGAAACAATAGCGAATGGGTTAGGAATGAAGGAAAAACCACGAAAAACCGCTCAAAAAGCTTAAAAAATGGTCCTACAGAGCCCCCGAAAACGGATTTTACAAGAGTAAAAAATTGAAGGCAATTATCCCAAAAAAACAGGTTATTGCGCGCTTGCGCGCACGCACGTGGACTTTGAGAGTTTTCAACCATCGCCACGGTTGCGTGGGATACGTACACAGTTCCCATACAAATCTGAGCCCCCTTGAGTGGCTACACCTGAGGTTACGGTCGGCGCAATTAGGGTGACGCGCCAGGCGCGTCTCTGGGGCTGTGCGTTACATACATCGCCGACGCGTCAGGCGCGTCGCTGGGGCTGTACGGGTTAACTACCGCGTTATCACCTATCTATTAACAAGCATTCTCCATTCATTTCTATTCATCACCACTTCTTTTGCCTGTTCTTCAAACATCTCTTCATCTTCCAATGCTTCTATTACACCATCTATCCATCAAAAATCAAAATATGTCATAGTACACAAAGGGTTAAATTCGAAAGTTTCGAGGCAAGAATGGCACACAATTTTGTTTTGAATTTGTTATTATTATTTTAACACCTCCTTCGATCTCCCTCTCTCTCTCTCTCTCTCTCTCTCTCCCCTTCTCTGCTATATTACTCTCTTGTTCTTAATCCTCTTATAGCCTGCTCTCCTTCTCTTCCACTATCACGTTTTTCTTGCATTCTCCACCAAATCCATTAAGCTATCTCTCTCTCTGTCTCTCTCTCTCTCTCTCGGTGGGAGGGGAGAGAGCCTTCTGCTTTGCTAGCCTTACTTTAATTCCACTCAATAGCAAATTTCGTTATAATTAAGCCCAGACTGCCTAGCAGGGGCCGCAAGGTCTGTGCAGTCTGTGTATTTTATGTAACTAGGTAACTCACTCACACACTCTATATATTTGTTTTTATCTCTCTCCCTCTCTATTATATATATATATATTGTTGCGACCGGGGCTACGAATAAAACAAGGGCACTTAATGTTTGGACTAGTAATAGGGCACTATGCAACAACGGTACACTAGATCCAAACCCTTGAACTTATATGCCGGCGAACAAAACACCTATACCCTCCAGAGTTAATCTGCGATAACGGGGTATCCTTAACTGGGCATAAATGTACTCTACTTCAGGCTAACCCACACTGGTATAGCCTGATAACACACAGGATGCAAGTTACGTTAAAATGCATAAACAAGAATCTAGGGAAAGATCAATTAAATCACTGCAAGATTTAATACAATAAAAAGATGCTTCAATACAGTTACTCTAAACAACAATAAACTCTTCACTCCTATCTGAAAGAAAGTGAAGTATAGTCCTACAGCATAGACCTGGAAACTTCTGAAGAAAGTCTGATGCTCATAAGATGCTCGTATCTTAAACTATATAAAGGCAGGAGGCAGGACACCACACGTGTAAATGGAATACACTAAAAGATAGGACATATAATGTTAACTGACACGAGAATACTATAAATGCGCAACGGTAGTAATGCTCGACACTAAAAGAAGTACTTCCTTATCAATGAAACAGTCTACTATGGTTGTGCAACTCAACAACAACCTAGACTAATAAATGCTTGTGAATAATAATGCATACATATCAAAAGAGCTTAGGTCCTAACTAGTGTCTGCTAGGCGAATAAAGTCTAGCTGGGATATCAAGGTTAGGAAACTGTGGCTGAGCAAGACAGGCTCATAGCCTAGCGTTGTCCTTAAGGCGGTATGATTAAAGTTACGTTAATGACGGGGATGCCGGATGCTCTCTTGGTGGATCCAGATCTCAAGTATCTGGCTCTACCCTAGCGATCCCTCTAAAGTCAAGGAAAGAGGCAGCACTGTGTTATAAGGTAGTAGGCTAATGCCCTCTTACAACACGATGCTGCACTCGCAAAAGACACAACCAAAAGGACGACCTAGGCTACCACAGAAACCGTCGAAGTCGTGTAGGTATAAACAAACCGTACACACATCGGTGACAACGACAACAGAAACCTCATCCCAGTCTAGCATTAACCCTTTACCGGGCGAGGAACCATATATGGTAACTTAAATGGGCGTCCAAAAGGGCGCTCCCAAGCCGCCCGGTGTGTGTCTGCCACCACGTCATCATGCCTCAGCCAATCACCGATGATCAGGCTACTCACGTGGGTATGGTGTAAGAGCTGATGCCATCTCAGTATTGGTTGAGGGCAACTCGAAGTTCAGTTGCAGGCCAGACATGAAGAAAGTAGGATCTCAGCGATTTTTCTCTTGACGCCCTCGACCCTAGCTCATCACGTAATATCGGTAAGTTGATAATAATCTGATATTATGCAGTTGAATAGCTGTACTATAACCTGATATAGTTGTCATTTATGTGGAACATACATAATTTGGTGAAATTTGTTTGCGAAAAAGTGAATGATCAAATATGGATATGCGACCGGTAAGGCGTAAAGCCCAAGTGATCATATAATGACTTATGCCCGTTAGCCTATAGACTTGAAATTACTAAATATGATCATTTCGCCCGGTAAGGGGTTGTACTCCCAAGTTACATAAAACCATATAACTTTGATGATAGTTACCCAAACCAGCATGGAACATGGCCACATCTTGGGTAGGGATTCTAGAATGTTCAACATAGAAATAAATTACCGATTTCTAATATTTCCTCAAAAGTGCACAGTGAAATAAATATGATATTGGTAAGTTTAGTGAGTTCACAAATATGTTAGTGAGTTCACATATATTTTTGATATTGTGAGGCCTATACTGAAGTTTTTTTGAGACATGAGTACTGTCACATAAAGAAATACCAATTTTCATGGGGATCCTATACCCAAATTTCGCTGGAATTCATTGTTCAGGGGGAACCTCTGCCCAAATTTTGCTGGAATTAATTGTCCATGGGGAACCTATGCCAAAATGTTGCTGGAATTCTTTGTTCATGGGGAAGCTATGCCCAATTGTTGCTGGAATTACTTGTTCAGGGGGAACCTATGTCCAATTTGTTTTTGGAATTAATTATTCATGGGGTACCAGACAGTGTCTGGAAAAGTGAGGTATCTTGGGTGTCTGGGTTGTGAAAAGTACCAAAACTAAAAAATTCATGTATAATCTATTTATATGCTTATTAAAATATAACGCTTATTTTTGGGTAATATAATGATACAACTGTTATTCTGTGGATTGTGTTTACCTTATATTTACATTTTTAATATAGCATAATTCAAGTTTTGTTTTACCCTAGACCGGCGGTTGACCATATATGATCACTTCGTCAACCTCGATTTGCTAATTGATTATACAAAAATGTGAAAAAAAATCTTAAGCAAAAATACCTTAGAATTAGGTCTACTTTCATGGTCTAGAGTCAAAAAATTAAATTTCTAAGTATTTCTATGAGTGCCCGGTAAAGGGTTAAATAACCGAGCAGAGCACTACTGATACTGAGGGAGACACACACAAAGAGTCATCAAACATCCATAAACTAAGGACACTGAGGGAGACACACACAGAGTCATCAAACCTCCATAGACTAAGAACCCTTATAGCCTATTCTAATACATGTAAATATATATGAGAGCGACGCACACAATACGATGGGCCGATATGAAATCGTGTACAGAACCCAAAGGGAGTGCTGTGACGTTAAAAGATTAGAGGAATGAAAGAAAGGAAGTTGAGTGAGAGAGACAGTATCAGAATGGTGGGGATATGGGGGACAGTTGTAAAAAGGATGTTAGTCGTGTGCGCCCCTGGCCTGCTCTGAGGAAGGCAGCTCCTGGGCACCCCCACGAACACAGGAGCCCACAAAGACGCGGTGGTCGGCCAATCACAGGCCGAGACGTCACAAGGCAGCAGGTGTCACGTGACACAGCCAGACACGCCAGCCAATCAAGGGGCGTAAGAAAGCACGCGCGCGAGCCTCCGAGCGAGGGAGTCAGCAAATGTATACGCACGCACACACTACCACCACACTGCCTATATTGTTCTCTCTCCTTAACAATATACAATGCATGTTATATTCTATTAATGATATAAAGCACTTCCCGTTGTTACAGACGAAAATAAAAACCACCACTGGACTGTCTGTGACAATACGATTGCTAGGAAAGAAAGAACAACATTCTCTGATAACTGTAGCCCACTTCAATGTCCCTGGCGAGCGCTAGTGGCTACCGAGAGGCGATTCTGCCAACGCTGGTAAGCGTCACACCCCGCCCAAGATATAGGACGCTCAACATTAGGCGAGCACGATATCTGACAAGGCAGAATGCCGACAAGACCCGCCACAGTTAGCCACTCCACCAGAAAATGAAATGCAAAGCTCAATCTTAAATAAAAACAACACATTAGCATAAATAAAATCTTATAACCCCTCCCAAACATAATAGTATAATTTTAGCCTACTATGCTCCCTGAGCGTGCTTCACAGAGCCCATCCTCCTAAGTGAAAGACAGGTTCAACTTAGGACATTAGCTATAATATTGGCAACTTACAATTAACTATCAAAAGAAAGAGTTTTTATGTGATTTTTGATTTAATTTTAATTTTGATTTTGGCGGCTGCTCTACAGGGGCAAGCCTGGTTTTTCTCAACTCTCAAACACACACTGACTGAACGGTGAGGGTGCTCCCCGAAGCGTACCCTCCCGCGACAAACAATCTGCCACAACATTATCAGCGCCCTTAACATGCTACACATCCAACTTGTGTTCCGGCCGCAAAACAATACTTGGCACTGATAAACTGCCCAGTTCATCACAAGACTGGCACTTCTCTTCGCTCTTTCCGGCAACGGGACCTGCCAATAACCTTTCACTAATTCTACCTTGGTGATAAGCAATGCAGCCCCGATGCGGTCTATGGGGTCGTCAACTCTCGATAAGGTATATGCGTCTGTCAGGGATAATTCACACACACTCTTGCAATCAACACCCACACTGATCTTGCCACTTAACAAAGGTTGCAAAGTTACAGGCAACGACCACTCACGACATTCCTTATCCCTCAGACCCTTCGTCAACATGTAGTCCAGCTCTGCTTTCACCACAGGCTGTCGAGCAGGATTTATACGGCAGGGAGCCACTGTGAGCCTTGCACTGTCTCCAGCCTCCATGTCGGATTCTACCCCGTACATCAGGCCTGGAGAATGAACAACCATGTGGGTGTACTGCCACAGCCTAGTAAACAACTGCTTTGCACTGTCTCCAGCCTCCATGTCAGATTCTACCCTGTACATCAGCCCTGGAGAATGAACAAACATGCGGATGTACTGCCACAGCCTAGTAAACAAATTCTCTCGACGCTCAGGAACAAGAGGTTGCAACTTATCTCGACGAACAAAATGCTCATTGCCCTCCCACAACCCCGCCGAGAGCACAGTTTCTACACTATAGCCTCCCTCCTTCTCCACCTTTGTTCCCAGAACAGCCAGGTCACGAAAGGGACAATCTGTACCACCTGTGCAGTCACTCTCATAGTTCATAATTGCTAAGGCCTCCCCACCGATACCGTATATGCGCACCCCCGCATTCCTTGCGACTACATCTGCCTGCGCAGCATCACCGCTTTCAGAGACATGGCCAGATACAGTCGGTCTATAGTAGGGCTGTTGCATAATACTAGAGCAGCATTGGGAGGCTATGCGACAACCGGGCACATCCACTCCACAGCCACCCTCACCAATCTGCTCAATATCCTGGTTCTGACCACTACCCTTAGCAGCCATGGGTCGACCCTGACCTGACAACCATGCCAAAGCCTCGTCGCCCACCTTGAACCACTGAAACAACGAGGCCAACGGTCTACTGACACTCAAGTGACCTGTCAGCGGAACCTCGTGCACCGCAAGAGTTGTGAGGCCTGGGTGCTCGGCACAAACAGTGGGGTATGAACCGAGCGGGTGCTGGAGCGCTGCACACTTCTGCTCAGGCAGGTGCTCTAGCGCTTCCACATCCATCTGGCTCATGTCCCCCGCCCACTGTTCCACCGAGACATGACAATCCCAATTCTCCTCCACCTCTGCCCCACTGCCCCCCTCTCCTTCTCCACCTTGGCCGCAGCAGACCAACATAGGGACAGTAGGCTGCTCAGGTGGTTGCCTCACAAACTCCTTCAGGTTCACATCACATGTTTCACCGTCCTCGAGTTCAACTTGCTGTCTCGGAGTTATCTCACGCCCTACCTCCACACCCAGTGTGACAGGTTCTGGGGCCACTCTGGATCTAAATGCTGGTGCTAATACTAAGTCGCCAAGAAGAGCCGCTGGATCAAAACTCACAAAATTACTCCCAACTTTAGCTTGCTCCTTCCGACCGTTCCTCCGCTGGTCTAGAGACTGAGGAATAGGCTGTGACACTTTAGATGCACGAGATCGGGTGACAACACACGCCCTCTGCTGTTGTTGACACCTCTCGACCAACTCCTGCCCCTTCCTACTCACGTCGGCCGCCCTCTTGGCAACGACTAAGGGTGGAACCTCAGAAGTAGTCCCCGCAAAGTCGTTGCCGAGAAGAAGGTCGACGCCCTCTACTGGCAGTTTCTCTACGATTCCAACATCAAGCTCCCGTGTCACACCATCAACCTCCAGCTCTACTCGAACTAACGGGTATGACCGTGTAGCATTAATACCCTGCACCTCAACTACCCGTGCCGCGTTTATAGGCTTGCCTGTAAAGTTTTTCATCAGAGTCTGGGATGCACCTGTATCTCGCAGCAACTCCAACCCATGCTTGCAACCAGCCCAACTCACGCAGTCACGCCCTCGATGGCTGCAAAAAGCATCGCGGACAGGTTTCCAGTCTTCCGGACACTCCTTCACTGGCTGTGCCCCCGCATCTGACATATCACCCCGGGTGAATGCAGAAGACCTCAGAGACACCCCAATGTTGCGAGCCAAAGACACGACTGCTGTAGGTTGGTTACTAGGGCAGGAACGTGCAAAATGCCCCTAATTATGACACCGAAAACACTCTACTTCATCCTTGGACTTCCCCTGAGGTGGGGAAGGGTCCTGACCTTTCTCAAACGGGACGGTATTAGGTTTATGGTCAGACTTAATATCATTGCTATTGTTTTTGTTGTTATATGGTGTATCACTGACTCGGGGGGGGGGTGGAGTGTTGCGCCCCTTGTTACCTGCATCGTTCCGTTGAGCAGACCCGCACCCATGAATCAGCGATAGCCTACGGTCAGCCATCTCAGCTGCCTCCTGTAGAGTTTTAGGATTTTTCTCTTTGAGGTTCAACGTCAGGTCGCTGCCCGTACACTTAAAGAACTGCTCGAGAAGCATCAACTGTTTTATCTCATCAAACGTCGTTGCCTTCTCCGATCTCAGCCAATTCCCAAAAGCGTCAGACAGTTCCCGGGCATGTTCAAGAAAGGTGCACTTACGACCCTTCGTAACACCCCTGAACTTCAACCTATAAGTCTCTGGTTGTAACTCATATGCCCGCAGGACAGCCTCCTTCAATACCTCATAATCGATGCAAGACTCCAAGGGCAACACATCATATGCCTTGAGTCCTTTGCCAACCAACCTAGAGGAAACAAGGGCTGCCCACTTAACCTCGGGCCACTGGTGCTCCCGGCACTTCTTCTCAAAACGCAAAAAAAACTTGGTGACACCCGACTCATCAAATACAGGGACTAACTTGAGCAGGTGCGATAAAGACTGATCAAGACCTCGATTCCCAGAACCGAGACGCTGCCCTGTCGACTCCACCCGAGACTTCTCAAGATCTCTGTCTGCACAGTACTTCGTAGCCTCAACCTGAAGCTCAGCTTCTCGCTGCCGCTGTTCGAGCTCATGCTTTCGTTGCTCAGCCTGCTGGTTAAGTTTGGCGAGTTCGAGCTGAAACAACATCTCGGCAGACAAACCTTGAGGAGGGGGTATTACTATTGGGGACCCACCTCGTGAATCACCTAGAGGTATACCCAACCGCCAGCGGTCATCGGCCTGCGGGAACGTACCCGGCTCCGGAGCCCGCGGGGGCGCCATGGTAGGAGTCGAGTGGAATGGGGGCTGGGCAAAAGGTGCCCCAGCTCCCGCTCAACCCGAAGCCCCACGCACCCCACCGAGCACACAGGTAACCAGCTCACCTCTCGACAAACCGCTAGTACCGGGAAACCCTAAGACCGTGGCTACACACTGCAGTCCGTACCGGTTTAGCCCCGACACACGATCCGCTGACACAGGCTCCTCAAAAAATATCCGAGCATCCTCCTCACTGTTTACCACCCGAGCGCCGCTAGACAACTCCACCTTCTCCACCTCCTCGCCTGTGTTCTCACTATGTACTGATCCGTCGTTCGACATAGTGTCCACCGGAAATCCTCAACGTTTATAAAAAAAAGAAGTACCTACTCTCATGTAGCACTATTCACTCAATAATGCTTGAAGACAACTCAAGTGCTATACCACGTTGCCAAAAAATTCCCACGTGTCCAAAATATTCCTTAAAAAACAAATGTCCAGAAATCATGCAATTATTTCTGAGTTCACTAGGTAGACTAAGATAAGATACTAGGCAAGGTCGCCATTTGTTATGACCGGGGCTACGAATAAAACAAGGGCACTTAATGCTTGGACTAGTAATAGGGCACTATGCAACAACGGTACGCTAGATCCAAACCCTTGAACTTATATGCCGGTGAACAAAACACCTATACCTTCCAGAGTTAATCTGCGATAACGGGGTATTCCTAACTGGACATAAATGTACTCTACTTCAGGCTAACCCACACTGGTATAGCCTGATAACACACAGGATGCAAGTTACGTTAAAATGCATAAACAAGAATCTAGGGAAAGATCAATTAAATCACTGCAAGATTTAATACAATAAAAAGATGCTTCAATATAGTTACTCTAAACAACAATAAACTCTTCACTCCTATCTGAAAGAAAGTGAAGTATAGTCCTACAGCATAGACCTGGAAACTTCTGAAGAAAGTCTCGTATCTTAAACTATATAAAGGCAGGAGGCAGGACACCACACGTGAAAATGGAATACACTAAAAGATAGGACATATAATGTTAACTGACACGAGAATACTATAAATGCGCAACCGTAGTAATGCTCGACACTAAAAGAAGTACTTCCTTATCAACGAAACAGTCTACTATGGTTGTGCAACTCAACAACAACCTAGACTAATAAATGCTTGTGAATAATAATGCATACATATCAAAAGAGCTTAGGTCCTAACTAGTGTCTGCTAGGCGAATAAAGTCTAGCTGGGATATCAAGGTTAGGAAACTGTGGCTGAGCAAGACAGGCTCATAGCGTTGTCCTTAAGGCGGTATGATTAAAGTTACGTTAATGACGGGGATGTTCTCTTGGTGGATCCAGATCTCAAGTATCTGGCTCTACCCTGGCGATCCCTCTAAAGTCAAGCAAAGAGGCAGCACTGTGTTATAAGGTAGTAGGCTAATGCCCTCTTACAACACGATGCTGCACTCGCAAAAGACACAACCAAAAGGACGACCTAGGCTACCACAGAAACCGTCGAAGTCGTGTAGGTATAAACAAACCGTACACACATCAGTGACAACGACAACAGAAACCTCATCCCAGTCTAGCATTAAATAACCGAGCAGAGCACTACTGATAATGAGGGAGACACACACAAAGAGTCATCAAACCTCCATAAACTAAGGACACTGAGGGAGACACACACAGAGTCATCAAACCTCCATAGACTAAGAACCCTTATAGCCTATTCTAATACTTGTAAATATATATGAGAGCGACGCACACAATACGATGGGCCGATATGAAATCGTGTACAGAACCCAAAGGGAGTGCTGTGACGTTAAAAGATTAGAGGAATGAAAGAAAGGAAGTTGAGTGAGAGAGACAGTATCAGAATGGTGGGGATATGGGGGACAGTTGTAAAAAGGATGTTAGTCGTGTGCGCCCCTGGCCTGCTCTGAGGAAGGCAGCTCCTGGGGACCCCCATGAACACAGGAGCCCACAAAGACGCGGTGGTCGGCCAATCACAGGCTGAGACGTCACAAGGCAGCAGGTGTCACGTGACACAGCCAGACACGCCAGCCAATCAAGGGGCGTAAGAAAGCACGCGCGCGAGCCTCCGAGCGAGGGAGGCAGCACATGTATACGCATGCACACACTACCACCACACTGCCTATATTGTTCTCTCTCCTTAACAATATACAATGCATGTTATATTCTATTAATTATATAAAGCACTTCCCTTTGTCACAGACAAAAATAAAGACCACCACTGGACTGTCTGTGACAATACGATTGCTAGGGAAGAAAGAACAACATTCTCTGATAACTGTAGCCCACTTCAATGTCCCTGGCGAGCGCTAGTGGCTACTGAGGCGATTCTGCCAACGCTGGTAGGCGTCACAATATACAGTATATATATATATATATATATACTGTATATATATATATATATATATATATATATATATATATATATATATAAATAGTATATACAGTATATATATATATATATATATATATATATATATATATATATATATATATATATATATATATATATATATATATATATATATCATCTGTCAGACAACAGTAGATCTGGACTGGACAAGAAAATGAAACTTTGCAGTAAGAGACCCTAAATCGGAAAACGAATCCCCAAGTTCGAACCTCGAAACTGCAAAAATTATATATTTTCGCGGTTTCGAGGTTCGAACTTGGGGGTTCGTTCTCCGATTTTGGGTCCCTTACTGCAAAATTCCATGTTCGTGTCCAGTCCAGATCTACTGTAGTCTATGCATCTGCCTATCCGTCTATCTACATATCTATTTAATTATCTATCCATCTATCCATCTATCTATCCAACTATCTATATATCTATCCATCTACCTATCTGGCTTTCAATACATACATACATAAGCAGACAGACAGCCAGACAGACAAACTAACAAAGACAGACAGACAAAGACAGACAAGCAAACATAATAATAAAAATAAAATAATGATAATAATAATAATCTGTTTTTTGTTCTCATACAGACAGAATGTGAAATAAATCTACGGTCGCCATACTCTTCCTTCAGCTCACGTTTACCCAACATTTTTCGTAATTTTATTCACATAAAACAGCTTCCAAATTAAATTTGCATGTCAAACTTTATATTAAATTACTTTTGGAGACGAATTGTAGGAAGGCTAAATTACTCCTTAGATAAGTCCATGTTTCAAAAGGTAATTTGATTTGTTTATAGCAGTTACAAATTATGTCGTTAATCTATCTATCTATTGCCGAACGCCATGATCCCCGAAGGGGTGGCCACGAACGAAACGCCCCATGCACCTGTCCCCAGTCAGTCGACGCCCCTCCTCTCGTCCAGCCCCGCCTTTACTCGTATACTTCTTCACTCCATCTTTCCACCTCTCTCTCGGTTTACCTCTCCCCCTCTGTCCTTCGTTAATACCCCAATTAATTATATATTATTATAGCTATACCCTGTTCCAAATAGGTAGCCCAGAAATAGTTAACCTTAACCTCTGTAACTCAAAAAATGCTAGAGCAAATGAGCTGTCAGTTTATACACATATTTCCTAGGCAAGTCTTCCTATGTGGTAGAAATATTAGCTCGATTATTCTAGTCCTTTTTGAGTTATGAGAGGTTAGAGGTTACGGTTTCTGCCCAACATAGAATGAACGGACTATAACTAATTTCGCTTAGAGCACATACTAACAATATTGAGGCTTGCCATCGTAAAGTCTCCACAACTAAAGGGGCTAAGCATGAGAGAGAAGGGACACAGTTAACACTCCCTCAAATAGATAAGGTAGATCAGTACACAGGAAATCAAGCAACAACAGGTCCATCGACTTCTCAAGGCTGCTTGCCCTCCAAAACACTGATGGTCAAGTGTCCAAATAGTAGTTGGGAGTGGGTAAGGGAAAAATGGAAAGGGAAGACTGCCATGGGACAAATGTCCATGGCAGGATTAGGAGATGTTAGTAGAGGACAGTTGTTAGTAATAAATAAACACTACACATTATGATACTAAAATATATATATACCCGGTATATATATATATATATATATATATATATATATATATATATTATATAACCCCCCCTGGGGGTTAGGGAATAGAATATGCCCCACGTGCCTTCTGCGTGTCGTAAGAGGCGACTAAAGAGGTTGGGTCGGTGGGCTTGCGACCCCCACCCGGAAAAAATATCTAAGCAAAGAAAAACGAACGAACAGCCTCGGATGCGGACGGAACCAACGTTGACGAACCACGACCGACTAAGGACATGCCTTCGGACATTCTGAGAATGGCTACGTGGAATGTTAGTGGCATGAATGATGGCACAAGAGAGAGAGAGGTTCTGGAAGTGTTAGTGAATGCCAGGCTGGATGTATGTGGAATGACAGAGACCAAATGGAAAGGTTCAGATGTGAGAGAGTGGGAGTGTGGAATGGGTGTGTGTGCTGGAGTGAGTGAAGGAACAGCGAGAGAAGGTGCATGTTTGTTTGTAAGTAGCAAATGGAAGGAATGTGTAAGAGAGTATGGGTCTGTGGGTTCAAGGATTGTGTGGGTGAGAATGAAAGTAGGAATACAAATGTGGGTGATTGTATGCGTGTATGCCCTGACAGAGGATATACTTGAAAGAAAGAAAGAGGAGTTCTGGATGAATGTGGAGGCGTGCCTGGAGAAGTTTGACAAGAACGAAAGAATATTTCTGATTGGGGATATGAATGGTAAGGTGGGTGATAGGAAAGTTGAGGGAGTGGTGGGAGGGTGGCGGGTACCATCAGAGGTGAATGAGAATGGTAGTGCACTTGTGGACGTATGTGTGGGGAGGAGGCTGTGGATAGCCAACACCTTCTTCCGACACAGAATGATCCACAGGTACACGTGGAAACGGATGTTGATGATGAAGGATAAGACAGTGGTGGAACGAAAGTCTTTGATTGATTATGTATGTGTGGATGAACGAATGAAGAAATCTATGATGGATGCTAGGGTGTATAGGGGTATTGGAGGGGGTCTGTCTGATCATTATGTAGTGGTAGCTAAGGTTAGGATACAAAAGAAGTGGGTGAGGAGAGCGGGAGGGAGGCGAGAGGAGGGTGGAATGGTGAGGAGGGTGGAGAGGTTGCAGGAGGAGGAAGTCAGGGAGGAGTACAGGAGAGCAGTGGAAAGACGACTAGGTGGGTTCGACCTGGAAGTTATGGAGGAAGTGGAGGAGATGAGCAAGGTGTTTAAGGATGAGATCTGTGCAGCATGTGAGGAGGTGTGTGGAGTGTGGAGTGAGGAGAAGAGGGAGAGGAGTGAAAGGTACAGCATGGTGGACAGAAGAGGTAAGAATAGCTGTGGAAGAAAAGAAGAAAGCATATAGAGAGTGGTTGGGTAGTAGAGGGAATGAAGATTCCGAGAGACAGAAACGAGCGAGGTACGTGGAGAGTAAGAGGGTGGTGAAGAGAGTAGTGAAGGAAAGTAAGAGAAGAGTAGATGAGGAATTTGGAAGAAATCTGAGTGTAAAATGGAGGGAGAGTAAGAAACTGTTCTGGAAAGAAGTCAAGAAAGTTAGGGAAGGTAGCAAGGGAAACAGTAAGGGTGTGAAAGATAAGAATGGGAGAATGCTAGCCGAGAAGCAAGAGAGAGTCGAAAGATGGAGGGAGTACTTCAGTGAGTTGCTAAATGTAAGGAATGAAGAGCCAGCAAACATAGCTGGATATGGTATGGGAGGGAGAAGAAGAGAAGTAGTGGAGGAGGAGGTGGGGATCAGGAGGTCAGAAGTGTGGGAAGCCATGAAAAGAGTGAAGTTGGGGAAAGCACCAGGAACAGATGGAGTGTGTGGGGAAATGTTGAGGTATGGTGGTGAGATAGTGATAGAATGGGTATGGAAATTGTGTAAACTAGCATGGGAGAAGGGGAGTGCACCCGATGACTGGAAGACTGGCATAATAGTCCCCCTATATAAGGGCAAAGGGGAAAGAGGAGTGTGTGGTAACCACCGAGGAATATGTCTTCTAAGCGTAGTAGGGAAGGTATACAGTAGGGTAGTGATTGAGAGAGTGAGAGTGAGAACGGAGAAAAGGATAGGCGACGAGCAGGGAGGTTTTAGGAAGGGAAGAGGATGTGTAGATCAGATTTTTACCCTGAATTGTGTTGTGGAGAAGTATCTGGAGAAGAAACAAAAGGTGTATGTTGCCTTTATGGACTTGGAGAAGGCCTATGACAGAGTGGATAGAGAAGGTTTGTGGAAAGTACTTAGAATATACGGAGTAGAGGGCAAGTTGCTGAAAGCAGTGAAGAGCATGTATGAGGGTGCAAAGGCGGCAGTACGTGTGGAGAGTGAGCAGAGCGAGTTCTTTGACCTGAATGTTGGTTTGAAACAGGGGTGTGTGATGTCCCCGTGGTTGTTTACTGTATATATGGATGGAGTTTTGAAAGAAATACTATCAAGAGCAGCAGATGTTGGTGTATCGCTGAAAAGGGAGGGAATTGAGTGGAAGCTACCTATACTGCTGTTTGCGAATGATACAGTTCTGATGAGTGATAATGAATGGGAGTTGCAGGGTCTGGTAAATGAGTTTGGAACAGTGTGCGAAAAACGGAATTTGAAGGTAAATACGGGGAAGAGCAAGGTTATGGTCTTCGAAAGGTCTGAAGTCACAGAGTGTGAGGTGAAGCTGAACGGTCAGGCTATGGAGATCGTCAACTCTTTTAAGTATCTGGGCAGTGTGTTGAGTAAAGATGGGACTATGGATGAAGAGGTGCGGGAGAGGGTACAACAGGGGAAGAGGGTTGTAGGAACGCTAAAAGCAGTAACAAGAAATAGGGTGGTCAGTATGGAAGTGAAGAAGTCCTTGCATGACAGTGTGGTAATCCCGACACTGACTTACGGAAGCGAAGCATGGACGTTGGTTGAGAGACTCAGACCAAGAGTGAGAGCAGTGGAAATGAATTACTTAAGGAGTGCGTGAGGAGTTACATGGAGGGATAGACAGACTAATGAGGAAGTAAGAAGGAGGTGTGGTGTGGAGGTAGATGTGCTGGAAAGTGTGAAGAGGAACAACTTGAGATGGTTCGGCCATATGGAACGTATGGAAAGCGAGAGAATGACTAAGAGGGTGTACGAGAGCGAGGTGGAGGGACAGAGGGGGAGAGGTAGACCGAATATGAGGTGGAAGGATGGAGTGAGGAACTACATGAACGAAGGCGGTGCTGGTTGGGGGGAGGGGCGTCGACTGACTGGGGACAGAGGTGCATGGGGGCGGTTCGTTCGCGGCCACACCTTCGGGGATCACGGCGTCAGGCAATAGATAGATAGATAGATATTTATTTATTTAATAATAACTGGATTCAGAACAAGAACGGATGCAAAGATCATTAGACATAAATATTTCCTAAATTAATTGCAATAAATGTTTACAAAAGGAAACTTAATTGACCACTTGCGAGTTTCGTTCTATAAGGAAGTTGGAGCAGTAAACATTGATATTTAGTAGAATTAACAGCTAAATACAGTTGTTATGCCTATATAGATACATAAAACCCAATTCTACATAATTTCCATTCAACAAAAACTAATATCACTATTGTAGCTCTGCTTAATACCGTTGCTTAACCCCTTCTGTACCGGCGACGTCTTTTTAATTTTATTCTGGCTTTATTGAGACGATGTGCAGTTAAGAAGACTCTGTGGTAGTAAAAAGGGTTGAGTGAGATAGTTCGAAGCCTGTAAATTGCTGGAGGCCTTTTGTATATTGAATAAAATGGTCTAATATTAGTCAGAATAATGTTACAAAGACGTCGTCGGTACAGAAGGGGTTAAGGCTCCAACTTCCTTATAGCCTGAAACTCGCAGGTGGTCAATTGTGTCGCTCTGGGTATCGCTTTTCCTACGTAATTCAACCACAACCTGGCAGTTCCAGCCTTTACCCTTTTCTGAAATTGCTTCCTGTGTTGAGATATCTTCGTGTTATGGCTGTTACAATATGCTCGCGTGGTCGGAATCAAACGTCGTATATTATCTCGACTTTGACTTAATGTGCCCGCCATAAGACTTATTCTTAAATCATTTCCCGGCATAAGATTTCTCCTGAAAAAATTTCCTGTCATACGATGTCCCCCTAAAACACTTCCTGTCATAAGATTTCTCCTTAACCCTTCGTGGGGTGGAGTGTTTTGGAAATTCGCGCGCTCATAGGTCCAAATTTGCTTGATCCCTCGCATGATCAAATTTGGTCACTTGCCCTGTAAAGGGTTAGAACATTTCCCGCCATAAGATTTTCCCGTATACAAATTCCCACAAATAAGATTTCCCCCTATGATACATTACCGGTACTTAAACAAATACAAATACAAATAATAAATAACAAATTTCCCGGCATAAGAAAAGAAAAAGAAAACTCACTAAAACATTTCCCGCTATAAAATTACTGCTTAGAAAAAGAAAAAAAGTTCCTGCCAAACATTTCCCGCCAAAAGATATCTCCCGCAAACATTTCCCGTCAAAAGAGATCTGCCTGCCCCAGTTTGGCGCGCTTTTCTCCCTTGACCAAGATATAGTATTTCCTTGTCTAGCTCCCTTCCTTCTACACTTTATTCTGGCTTCCTATAGGGGGTTATATGTGGGGGCGGCTTCTCTCTCTCTCTCTTGCTCTCGTTCTCGCTAGCTCGCTCTCTCTCCTTCTCTTTCCTTCTCTTCCACTTTCTTTCTTGTCTTCTCTCCTCTCTCCCCCTCCCTCTCTGTCTCTCTCTCTCTCTCTCTGGTACTCAAAGGGTTAACCCCTTCTATACCGACGACATCATATGCGTTGTATTCTGCCAACTATTAGACGATTGTATTCATCTTTGGAAGGACGTCTACCATTTATAAGGCTACAGACTATCTCAATTAATCCTTCTAGCTACTCTATATCCTTCCTAAGCTTCATAAGAACGTCTAAATGCAGCGGAAATCAAATAAAAATACGTAATCGGTAGAGAAGGGGTTAATAAACAAAGAAGTATGGCATATAATATGTGCACGTATCATAGTTAGCATTGCACAAAGTTGTAAGAAGTTTATGAGTTTTTGGAGCCGAGCGACGTGTTATATTTTATTGTAACTAGATTTAGAAGCCATTATGCAGCTTGGGATGGATCTGTGGTAGCTAAAAAGGTTGGTTGAGATAGTTTGAAACCTTATTATGGGTAAAGCTCCTTCCTAAGCTGAATACAATCGTCTAATAGCAGCCAAAATACAGTTAAAACGACGTCGCCGGTACAGAAGGGGTTAAGACGTCGCCGGTACGCGAGTCGCGCGAGTTTTGGGAGGCGAACCCATTATCTTGGAGTAAAATTTTCTCAGAAGTATTGGGTTTTATACGAAGCATTAAGGGGAGGTATGTAGTGTTTTTAGACCCCTTTCTCCCTCATGCTTAGTCCCATAGGGTTTGAGATTTTAAGACGTTTGCCCTATTAGTTTGTCGATTTTAAAACCTTTCGCCCCATTTCTTTGTCAATATTAAGACCTTTTGTGCCATTTAGGTGTCGATTTTTTGTAATTGGAGGAACTGGCCTTCGGTCGTGACATTTTTATATCGAAAAATGTACACATTAATCTCGAAGGGTGATCTAATGGATGCTTTTTTAAAGTTTGATAGAGGTCTAGGGAGGAAACTAAAAATAAATAAATATAAAATAACAATAAATATATATATATATATATATATATATATATATATATATATATATATATATATATATATATATATATATATATATATATATATATATATACCGGTATATGACTACATTGACCAAAACAAAAATAACCATCTCCCCTTAAAAGGGCAGTGTCACACGAACGCTTTTTCCAGCAATTTTCGATGAGCAAATGTCTTTTCCTATGATTTTTAGGTTAACAATCGGAAACTAGACGGAAGATAGATTATATATGGTGGCTGAATATATATATATATAAGTAACACCTCGTTCTCAACATTAATCATCAATTACGAACCCCAATGTACTTGAATAAACTAATGAAAGCATATGGTCCTCCCGGGATTCGAACTCGGGACACCACACCCAGAACATATAAGCACCTAAACCATTACACCACCAGCACATCCGAGATTTTGAAGCAACAATTGCTCGTAAAAATTGACGGAAAAATAGCTTGTGTGACGCCGCCACCTCGTGTGTTGTTCTCTCTCTCTCTCTGAGTTGTATTCATTCGGCCAAATTCAGCCTACTGTTTTAAGACGTTCATCCCCAACCAGTTGTCGATTATTTCCTGGCGAGCAGTACCGAGCCAGCACTTTTTTATAATGTTTAGCAGGCTAAATTTGTACATTTTTCATAGAAAATGTTCTCCGGCGAAGCCGGATTTCTCCATACAATGCTGCCTCGCTATCGCTCACCAAGAAGAAATCGACACCTGGATGGGGCTAAACGTCTTAAAACAGTAGGCTGAATGGGGCCGAATGGATACAAGCCAGAGAAAGAGCGAAAAGTAGAGGAAAAAAGCAGGTCACCCCCCTTAATAAAAGACGGGGGCGCGTGAAACTTGATTAATGGAAACCGATACATTCCTATTTTTTGCAATTTTAAACATGAGGGAGAAGGGGGTCCAGAAAAACCGTACTACTCGCTTTTTCTGGACCCCCTTCGCCCTCGTGTTTAGCATATTAGTTTTGAGGTTTTAAGACGTTCGTTCCGTTAGTTTGGCGTTTTTGAAACCTTTCGCCTAATTTTTGTTTTTGTTTTCAATATTAAAACCTTTCGTGCCCTTTAGGTGTCGATTGTTTCCTGGTGAGCGATAGCGAGCCTCTAATTTTAGAAGGCGGGACATTGTTCTACTAAAAAAAATACAAATTTGGGGTCTAGGGGGTGTTTTTCTAAGCTTGATGGAGGTCTAGCGAGGAAACAAAAACAATTTAAAAAAATAAAAAAATAATAAATAGACCAAAAACCAAGCACTACCCCTTTAGATATAAACTACCGGCACTCTTACATAAACACGAGCAATATAAAAACAATGCGTTAACATCATTTATTATATATTTATTATCAATTTAATTTATTGTATTTACTTACATGATTTGCATACATTAGATCGTGCGGGAGAGAGAGAGAGAGAGAGAGAGAGAGAGAGAGAGAGAGAGAGAGAGAGAGAGAGAGAGAGAGAGAGAGAAGAGTTGATTTTATAGACGAACCCAAAGCTAAAAGGAGCCAAAATTCCTAAATAAAACTCAAATTAACCCTCTGACGATTAGGACTCCCGTTCCTGGTTTATTCTGGCTATCATTAGACGATTATATTTAAGGGGACATAGGCTGTTTTTCTGGTCACCCTTCTTCCTCATGCTTACCCCCAATTGTTTACAGATTTTATGACGTTCGGCCCATTAGTTTGGCGATTTTAATACCCTTTGCCCCATTTCGTTGTAAATTTTAAGACCTTTCGTGTCATTTAGGTGTCGATGTTTTCCTCGCGAGCGATAGCGAACCTGTAATCTTAGGAGTAACCGGCCTTCGGCCGGGAAATTTGTCTACCGAAACATTTACTAAATTAATATAAAAGGGGGATTTAATGTATGTTTTGTTTTTTTAATTTTGGTGGAGGTCTAGGGAGGAAACTAGAAATATAACGAATACATGCAAACATCGCCCAAAAAGTGAACCATCTCCCTTTAAGAAGGATCTGTGGTAGTGAAAAGGGATAATTAAGATAGTTCGAAGCCCTTTATTACCGGAGGCCCTTCTTCAACTTAATAAAATCGTCTAAATAGAGTTAGAATATAATAAAAAAGACGTCTCCGGTACAGAAGGGGTTAGTTAAATGAAATATATTGGTATCACCAACTAACCTATCCCAAACTATCCTAATTCTGTATATGCCTAATAGTAACTAACTAACTGTTCCCATATCCACTTAAGGGGAGGCAGGGTTTTTTTTCGAATCCTTCTCCCTCGTGTTTAGCCCTATTAGCCCTTTCACGCACATATGACGCAGAGGTTGCCAGATTAGCAATAAGAAATAGAGTTCTCTCACTCTTATAATTACCTCTCCAAAATTAGTTTTCTGCCCACAGCTAACTCAAAGACAACTGCAGAGGTTTGAAGTAACTAAACTAAAGGTTTCTAAATACCCCTGATGGTAACAAAGGCTTTAAAGTATCCCCAATAGGCTCAAACTCGCGACATATGTCGGAGAGGGTTAGTTATGAGATTTCAAGAGATTCGCCCCATTAGTTTGGCGATATTCAGTCCTTTTGCCCCATTTATTTGCCAATATTAAGACCTTTCGTGCCATTTAGGTGTTTATTTTTTCCCTGGCAAGCGATAGCGAGCCTGTATTTGAAGGGGGTTAAAAAAACTAGTGAAGATGGATTAGGGGGGTGGGTAAGGGGGGTGGGGGGTAACAGGACCTACTGAAGAAAGGTGGGGGAGGGGGAAATATCAGGACCTAGTGAAGAGAAATGGGGAGAGGGGAGCAGGAGGCGAAGGGGTGGGGGGGGGGTGGATAACAGGACTTATTATAGTGAAGAGGGATTGGGGAGGGGGCCAGGGGTTGTGGGGAAGGGGCCCCGGGGAGGGGGGGGGGGGGGATAACAGGACTTATTATAGTGAAGAGGGATTGGGGGAGGGGGCCAAGGGTGTGGGGAAGGGGCCGGGGGGGGAGGGGGGGGGGAGATAACAGGACCTACTGAAGGGGGAAAGGGGCGAGGGGCGAGGGGCGAGGGGGGGGAGGGGGGGGGGGGGATAACAGGACCTACTGAAGGGGGAAAGGGGGCGAGGGGCGAGGGGGCGAGGGGGGGGATGGGGGGGGGGGGGGGGGGGAATAACAGGACCTACTGAAGGGGGAAAGGGGCGAGGGGCGAGGGGGGGAGGGGGGGGGGGGGCGAATAACAGGACCTACTGAAGGGGGAAAGGGGGCGAGGGGGGAGGGGGAGGGGGGGAGGGGGGAGGGGGAGGGGAATAACAGGACCTACTGAAGGGGGAAAGAGGCGAGGGGCGAGGGGGGAGGGGGGAAGGGGGGGGGGGAATAACAGGACCTACTGAAGGGGGAAAGAGGCGAGGGGCGAGGGGGGAGGGGGGAGGGGGGGGGGGGGATAACAGGACCTACTGAAGAGAGGTGGGTTGAATTCTTGAAATAACGATGTTCTTTTGTCCAACGTCTGGTCGGGGGCACAACCTTTTGTCCTTCCTATATTGATTGTATTTACCCTTCACCCGACCTTCCACTTCAATCATTTAAGGGGAGGTTGTTAGTTTGCTCCCAAGACCTCCATCAAGCTTAAACAAAATACCCGTAAGACCCCCTTTCGAGGTAAATGTGTACATTTTTCGGTAGAAAAATGTCCCGGCAACACCTGCATTGATGCATTGATGCATTGATGCATTGATGTACATGCATTGATGAAGACCCAAATCTTAGTTCATCCGATTTTCTCCATGTTAACATGCACGTGAAGCCCTGAGTTAATATGCTGGCCATCATAGGTCAAAGGTCACCAGTAAAAGAGAACATTGTGACCTAATACTCAACCCTCATCAATTATCAATATACTTAGCTTTTTTTTTTTTTTTTTTTTTTTAATCGGCCCCATTCCCCGCTTTTCCCTTTTTTTTTTTTTTTTTTTTTTTTTTTTTTTTTTTTTTAGTTACCGGTACCTCCCTAGACCTCCATCAAGCTTAGAAAAACACACCCTAGACCCCTTTCCAAGATAGATTTGTACATTTTTCGGTAGAAAAATGTCCCGGCCAAAGGCCAGTTCCTCTTAAATGTACAGGCTCACTATCTCTCGCCAGGAAAAAATAGACACCTAAATGGCACGTAAGGTCTAAATATTGACAAAGAAATGAGGGAAATGGTCTCAAAATCGCCAAACTAACGAAATTAAAGTCTTAGAGTCTCAAAATGCATATGCTAAACATGAGGGAGAAGGGGGTCTAGAGAAACGACCCATCTCCCAAGTACATGAAGTGATAAAGACCCAATATCTCACTTCATCCTATTTCCTCCATGTTAACAGACATATGAAGCCCTGAGTTAATGCTGGCTATCATAGGTCAAAGGTCGGCAGTAAAGGAGAATAATTGTGACCTAATACTGAACCCTGCTAAATAATGCTTTTATATCTTTCTAAAGTCTGTTTCTTTTCAACTGACGGCATATCGCTAAGTTCCCGTCAGTTATTTTGAAGAATGTGTAGTGGAAGATGGGGCTAATTATATGAACTTGGTCTTAATATGATACAGAGACATACTATACTCCATTCAGTTGACTCATGCATCTGGCTTCTAACTGGTGTTTCTATCGAGGCTCATGATTGGCTATCTTATCACACTGGCCAAACTGAGTAGCTGAGCTGATAATATTTTATTATTATTTGTATTATTCTTTATTTATTCATTCAATTATACATGTTTAAGTAATATTAATGATTACTTAATATATTAGAGTCTTATCCGAATCTAAAGAGCTATTAAATATCACATGAAACACAATAATAACGTATATATCATAAAGTAAACACAAGGGAAATAAAGAAATATCACATGAAACACAATAATAACGTATATATCATAAAGTAAACACAAGGGCAATAAAGAAATATCACATGAAACACAATAATAACATATATATCATAAAGTAAACACAAGGGCAATAAAGAAATGATAAACAAGGGAAGTAAGCGAGAGGTGAAGACTGACTGGGCTCGCTCACGCGGGTTAGCCAATCACATACCGGTATTTACTTACCGGTAACACACATTTAAAATAGGCACTGACGGCATTTCTGTTCTTGCTTGTGTTTACTGCATTATATCTACGATTGTATGTGTTCAATGTGGTATTTTATAGCTTTTAGGGTTCTGATACCACTTATCACGTTCATTAGAATTACTAAAACATATCTAGCTCAATTAATATATATGGAATGATAAAGAAAAGTTTACTTAATACATATTGTGATAGTATGATAATCTACAGAGATAATCGAAACATACCAGCTATCAAATACCACATATTATATATATATATATATTAAGTAATCATTAATATTACTGTGACGTCTACCAGCGTTGGCAGAATCGCCTCTCGGTAGCCACTAGCGCTCGCCAGGGACATTGAAGTGGGCTACAGTTATCAGAGAATGTTGTTCTTTCTTTCCTAGCAATCGTATTGTCACAGACAGTCCAGTGGTGGTCTTTATTTTCGTCTGTGACAATGGGAAGTGCTTTATATCATTAACCCGTACAGCCCCAGCGACGCGTCTGACGCATCGGCGATGTATGTAACGCACAGCCCCAGCGACGCGTCTGACGAGTCACCCTAATTGCTCTGACCGTAACCTCAGGTGTAGCCACTCGAGAGGGCTCAGATTTGTATGGGAACTGTGTACGTATCCCACGCAACCGTGCCAATGGTTGAAAACTCTCAAAGTCCACGTGCGTGCGCGTGAGCGCGCAATAACCTGTTTTTTTGGGGTAATTGCCTTCAATTTTGTACTCTTGTAAAATACGTTTTCGGGGGCTCTGTAGGACCATTCTTTAAGCTTTTTGAGCGTTTTTTCGTGGTTTTTCCTTCATTCCTAACCCATTCGCTATTGTTTCTGGAATAAAACCATTTTTTGAAAACCGGGCGGGTTCTGGTGAACAAACATTACAAAACTAGCTGGGGCTCCATGGGTTAATAGAATATAACGTGCATTGTATATAATTAAGGAGAGAGAACAATATAGGCAGTGTGGTGGTAGTGTGTGCGTGCGTATACATGTGCTGACTCCCTCGCTCGGAGGCTCGCGCGCGTGCTTTCTCACGCCCCTTGATTGGCTGGCGTGTCTGGCTGTATCACGTGACACCTGCTGCCTTGTGACGTCTCGGCCTGTGATTGGCAGACCACAGCGTCTTTGTGGGCTCCTGTGTTCGTGGGGGTCCCCAGGAGCTGCCTTCCTCAGAGCAGGCCAGGGGCGCACAAGACTAACATCCTTTTTACAACTGTCCCCCATATCCCCACCATTCTGATACTGTCTCTCTCACTCAACTTCCTTTCTTTCATTCCTCTAATCTTTTAACGTCACAGCACTCCCTTTGGGTTCTGTACACGATTTCATATCGGCCCATCGTATTGTGTGCGTCGCTCTCATATATATTTACATGTATTAGAATAGGCTATAAGGGTTCTTAGTCTATGGAGGTTTGATGACTCTGTGTGTGTCTCCCTCAGTGTCCTTAGTTTATGGAGGTTTGATGACTCTTTGTGTGTGTCTCCCTCATTATCAGTAGTGCTCTGCTCGGTTATTTAATGCTAGACTGGGATGAGGTTTCTGTTGTCATTGTCACCGATGTGTGTCCGGTTTGTTTATACCTACACGACTTCGACGGTTTCTGTGGTAGCCTAGGTCGTCCTTTTGGTTGTGTCTTTTGCTAGCGCAGCATCGTGTTGTAAGAGGGCATTAGCCTACTACCTTATAACACAGTGCTGCCTCTTTGCTTGACTTTGGAGGGATCGCCAGGGTAGAACCAGATACTTGAGATCTGGATCCACCAAGAGAGCATCCCCGTCATTAACGTAACTTTAATCATACCGCCTTGAGGACAATTCTAGGTTATGAGCCTGTCTTGCTCAGCCACAGTTTCCTAACCTTGATATCCCAGCTAGACTTTATTCGCCTAGCAGACACTAGTTAGAACCTAAGCTCTTTGATATGTATGCATTATTATTCACAAGCATTTATTAGTCTAGGTTGTTGTTGAGTTGCACAACCATAGTAGACTGTTTCGTTGATAAGGAAGTACTTCTTTTAGTGTCGAGCATTACTACCATTGCGCCTTTATAGTATTCTCGTGTCAGTTAACATTATATGTCCTATCTTTTAGTGTATTCCATTTACACATGTGGTGTCCTGCCTCCTGCCTTTATATAGTTTAAGATACGAGCATCTTATGAGCATCAGACTTTCTTCAGAAGTTTCCAGGTCTATGCTGTAGGACTATACTTCACTTTCTTTCAGATAGGAGTGAAGAGTTTATTGTTGTTTAGAGTAACTGTATTAAAGCATCTTTTTATTGAATTAAATCTTGCAGTGATTTAATTGATCTTTCCCTAGATTCTTGTGTATGCATTTTAACGTAACTTGCATCCTGTGTGTTATCAGGCTATACCAGTGTGGGTTAGCCTGAAGTAGAGTACATTTATGCCCAGTTAAGGATACCCCGTTATCGCAGATTAACTCTGGAGGGTATAGGTGTTTTGTTCGCCGGCATATAAGTTCAAGGGTTTGGATCTAGCGTACCGTTGTTGCATAGTGCCCTATTACTAGTCCAAGCATTAAGTACCCTTGTTTTATTCGTAGCCCCGGTCGTAACATTACTTATATATATATAATTTAATGAATAAATAAAGAATAATAAAGATATTAATAATATATTATCAGCTCAGCTACTCATTTTGGCCAGTGTGATAAGATAGCCAATCATGAGCTTCGATAGAAACACCAGTTAGAAGCCAGATGCACGAGTCAACTGAATGGAGTATAGTTTCATATATTTCCATGAAGTATCTATAAATTAGATGCTAAGTGATCCAATTTATCGTCAGCTGAAAAGAAACTGGGTATATCATTCTTGTTGTAAATTATGCCATTATTCATCTTATTTAATTATGCTTCTACTTATATTTCTAGCTTTCTTGTTGTAAATTCTTCTTCTTATCTTTCTTACACATTATGCTTCCACTTATCTTTCTAGCTTTCGTGTAAATTATGCTTCCACTTATCTTTCTAGCTTTCTTGTAAATTATGCTTCCACTTATCTTTCTAGCTTTCTTGTAAATTATGCTTCCACTTATCTTTCTAGCTTTCTTGTAAAGTATGCTTCCACTTATCTCTCTAGCTTTCTTGTAAATTATGCTTCCACTTATCTTTCTAGCTTTCTTGTAAATTATGCTTCCACTTATCTTTCTAGCTTTCTTGTAAATTATGCTTCCACCACTTAACTTTCTAGCTTTCTTGTAAATTATGCTTCCACTTATCTCTCTAGCTTTCTTGTAAATTATGCTTCCACCACTTAACTTTCTAGCTTTCTTGTAAATTATGCTTCCACTTATCATTCTGTCTTTCTTGTAAATTATGCTTCCACTTATCTTTCTAGCTTTCTTGAAAATTATGCTTCCACTTATTTTTCTATCTTTCTTGTAAATTGTGCTTCCACTTATCTTTCTAGCTTTCTTGTAGTAAATTATTTTTCTACTTCTCTTTCTAAGTTTCTTGCTGTAAATTACGCTTTTACTTATCATTCTAGTTTTCTTGTAAATTAAGCTTCTACTTCTTTCTAGCTTTCTTGTAAATTCTGCTCAAAATGGATGCATAAAATTCGAGATTTAACGGATTAATCGGACTTCATAAAGATGTATGTACAGTATACACAAATCTACTTCATTGGCGTTTGTATTTCCCATACTACCACCTCCTACCCCCCCCCCCCCCCCCCCCCCCCCCCCCCCCCACCACACCCCACCAGTATAGTAGTGATGTAACCAGACCACAGCTAGTATGTGTTATGTCTTGTCGGAACCCCTCACCCTCATAATACCCCCCCCCCCACCACCCCACCAACCCCAGACCCAGTATAGTAGTGATGTAACCAGACCACAGCTAGTATGTGTTATGTCTTGTCGGAACCCCTCACCCTCATAATACCCCCCCCCCCCCCCCCCCACCCCACCAGTATAGTAGTGATGTACCAGACCACAGCTAGTATGTGTTATGTCTTGTCGGAACCCCTCACCCTCATAATACCCCCCCCCCACCCCCCCACCCACGCCACCAGTATAGTAGTGATGTAACCAGACCACAGCTAGTATGTGTTATGTCTTGTCGGAACCCCTCACCCTCATAATACCCCCCCCCCCCCCCCCCCCCCCCCCCCACCCACCCCACCAGTATAGTAGTGATGTAACCAGACCACAGCTAGTATGTGTTATATCTTGTCGGAACCCCTCACCCTCATAATACCCCCCCCCCCCCCCCCCCCCCCCCCCCAGACCCAGTATAGTAGTGATGTAACCAGACCACAGCTAGTATGTGTTTGTCTTGTCGGAAACCCCTCACCCTCATAATACCCCCCCCCCCCCCCCCCCCCCACCCCAGACCCAGTATAGTAGTGACGTAACCAGACCACAGCTAGTATGTGTTGTCTTGTCGGAACCCCTCACCCTCATAATACCCCCCCCCCCCCACCCCAGACCCAGTATAGTAGTGATGTAACCAGACCACAGCTAGTATGTGTTATGTCTTGTCAGAACCCCTCACCCTCATAATCCCCCCCCCCCACCCACCCCAGACCCAGTATAGTAGTGACGTAACCAGACCACAGCTAGTATGTGTTATGTCTTGTCAGAACCCCTCACCCTCATAATACCCCCTCCCCCCCCACCCCAGACCCAGTATAGTAGTGACGTAACCAGACCACAGCTAGTATGTGTTATGTCTTGTCAGAACCCCTCACCCTCATAATACGCCCACCCCCCCCCCCCCCCAACCAGACCCAGTATAGTAGTGACGTAACCAGACCACAGCTAGTATGTGTTATATCTTGTCAGAACCCCTCACCCTCATAATACCCCCCCCCCCCCCCACCCCAGACCCAGTATAGTATTATATTATAGTAAAGCTGTATTAAATCAGGTATTAGACTAAATACTGATAACGAAAGTGTTTGGGTAGAGGTTAGCGAAGGTAGTGAGACCATAATTATTGGAGTTATTTATAGACCACCAAAAATGAGTAGAAACGAAGGTAAAGCTTTATGGCAGGAAGTGAAAATAGCATCAAGGTTTAGCAATGTGTGTATTATGGGGAATTTTAAGTTTCCGAATATTGATTGGCAGCATCAAATCGGCGACTCAGATTCAAAAGTGTTTATTGAGGCGGTACAGGATTGTTTTTTATTTCAATTCATAGACTCGCCTACTAGAGGTAATAATATCCTCGATTTAGTTCTCAGTAATAATGAACAAATTATAAATAATGTAGAGATAGGAGACCAACTAGGAAATAGTGATCATAAATCAATTTATTTTAACATACAATGGACAGGAAAGGCTAAAGAGAATACGACACTTATCCCAGATTTCAGAAAAGCCAATTATGGTGGATTAAGAAGAGCCTTAAGAGTCGTTCCTATGGTTAAACTATTAGTGGACCCAGGTGCGCTAATGAACATACTCTCTCTCAGATACCTGTCTTAACTCAGGATAATTTGACAGCTACATATAATCATTTTATTTCTTCACTCCACAATGCGCAAAATAAATATATCCCCAAAAGAAAATTTAGATCAACACAGAACCAACCCAAATGGATGAATAATAGAGTATTAGACCTTCTAGGAAAAAAGAGAGGAATATATCCGAAAAATTAAGAAAGGCGAAATTCACCTACTTGCTTACTATCAGAATCTATCAAGAGAGGTTAAAAAAGGTATAAGGAAAGACAAAAGAAATTATGAAATCAGGATAGCCAATGACTCAAAAAATAACCCTAAGGTTTTTTATCAGCTATATAAATCTAAAGTTAGAGATAAAATAGGCCCCCTTAAAACTTCGATTGGAGAAATGACAGAAAATGATTTAGAAATGTGCAGTACATTAAATAGTCAGTTTCTATCCGTTTTCACTAATGAAAATTTGGCACAGATTCCAGAAGTACGTAAGGTATATAGCGATAGTATAGAAAATAGGTTAAGTATGGTTACTATAAGTAGACATGATGTGCTTAAGGAAATTGACAGACTGAAACCGCAGAAATCGCCTGGTCCCGATGAGGTATATACTAGAGTATTAAAATAATGCAGAGATGAGTTAAGTTACCCATTAACATTTCTTTTTAACAATTCATTAGAAACAGGTATAGTTCCAGAAGCTTGGAAGCTTGCAAATGTAGTTCCGATTTTCAAAAAAGGTGATAAATCAATAGCATCCAATTACCGTCCCATTAGTCTCACTTCAATCATAGGAAAGCTACTAGAGTCAATTATTGCTAGGAAAATGAGAAACCACTTAGAAACATTTAACTTAATCAATTCTTCTCATCATGGATTCACTCAGGGACGTTCTTGCCTTACTAATTTGCTTAGTTTTTTCTCAGAGGTATATGAAGCAGTAGATCATGACAAGGCATACGATATTATATATTTAGATTTCAGTAAAGCTTTCGACAGAGTCCCTCATGAGAGATTGATGAGAAAGGTTGAGGCACATGGAATAGGTGGGGCGTTGTTAGGATGGATTAGGTCATGGCTAATAGGTAGGAAACAGAGAGTCAGCATAAATGGTACTAAGTCAGAATGAGGATCAGTCAAGAGTGGTGTCCCCCAGGGATCTGTATTAGGTCCTCTGTTGTTTATTATATACATAAATGACCTTGATTTAGGTATAACTAGTAGGATAAGTAAATTTGCAGACAATACCAAAATGGGGAGAAAAATTGATTCAGTTAGAGATATAGAGTGTCTGCAAAGGGATCTAGATACCTTACACGGATGGTCAGTAAAATGGCAGATGAAGTTTAACATTGACAAATGCAAGGTATTAAAGATAGGGAAGATGCATACAAATTTTAAATATAAACTAGCTAACATGGAATTAGAAAACTCAGACTGTGAGAAAGATCTAGGTGTGTTTGTTAGCAATGATTTGAAGCCTAGAAAACAATGTATAAGCGTTCGTAACAAGGCAAACAGGATTATCGGGTTCATATCTAGGAGTGTGAGTAACAGAACTGCCGATGCTATCTTAAAACTTTACTTGTCATTAGTGAGACCCCATATGGATTATGCTGTTCAATTTTGGTGTCCTTATTACAGAATGGACATAGATTCATTGGAGAGAGTACAACGTAGAATGACAAAAATGATCCATAATATTAGAAATCTTCCGTATGAAGAAAGGTTGATGAAATTAGGCTTACATTCGTTAGAGAGACGCAGAGTTAGAGGTGACATGATAGAGGTATTCAAGTGGGTTAGTGGAATTAATAAAGGAGACATGAAAAATGTACTAAAGCTCAGTGATAGCGAAATAACTCGTACAAATGGTTTCATATTAGATCAATTTCGTTTCAGAAAAGATATAGGCAAATATTGGTTTGGTAACAGAGTTGTAGATGGGTGGAATAGGCTACCAAGTGACATAGTGGGATCAAGAACGATAGGGAGCTTTAAGATAAAATTAAATAAGCATATGGACGAGATGGGTTGGCTGTGAGGGGGATCTACCAGGTGTGGGCCAATCGGCGCTCAGCAGACCCACGTAATCTTGTGTTAATCTCTGACCGTTTTGGTGGGGTCAGTACTCAAGGTATTAGTGAGATGGGTCTATAATTGGGCCTTGTAATTGGGGTTGGGTGTGACAGGGATCTGCCTTGTATGGGCCGACCGGCTTTTTGCAGACTCCCATTTTCTTATGTTCTTATGTTCTTATAGTAGTGATGTAACCAGACCACAGCTATTATGTTTTATGTCATGTCGGAACCCCTCACCCTCATATTACCCCCCCACCCCCACCCCATTACTATACCTTCATCATTGTTATTGAGTTTACTACGGCTCCTCCCTTTACCCTTACCCTTAGGTTTATTGTTATTTATTGTTATTGTATTTTGTTTTTTTCCATATTCCAACTAAGCCTACTCCCTCTCAGGCATAGGCTGAGAGCCTGTACATTCAACCGTTCTACATTGAGCGGTGAAGCCCGGGAGGTCTCGTTCCAGTCTAGGGGGTGAGACATGTGAAGCACTTTTAGCTGCAACCAGCCCCTGCCATAGTGCCTTCGCAGGATGCATGGGGCTTAGTAGCTCACTCACATCTCGAAGCAGCCCCATCTCTGAAGCTGCCTCGCTCCAGTGCTTCACTTTCTTACCCCCTTAGACTCGGACCCTCACTCTCAGAGTGCCACCTATTGAGGAATTAACTCCCTAGGCATTGCCCCACTGTAGCATATTTTGAATATGGGAATATTCATACAGTGCTATTTAATCAAGGAACAATTAGGGTATTTATTTGGCGTTTCGGTGGGCTTTGTGGTAATACACTGATACTAGGTACAGCACAAATTCCATCCCAATAATATCTTCCCATTGATATATCGGGATTCGAACCCGGGTCCATTGGGTTACCAGTCCAGTGGCAAGACCACTTTACCACACCTCCCATATACCCTTATCCTTATGGTTATTGTTAGGAATCTAGAATGTTATTGTATTTACTATGGCTCCCCCCTTTACTCTTACCCAACTAAGGTGTATCGTTAGGTTCAATAACTAAAGTAGCCACTTCAGTATGTGTAAAGTCAGTGAAAATAGGTTAGCCTAAACAGACCCAGATGCGGAAAAAACTTCAGCCGACTATGCCAAGTGAGATATCTTTCTTGGTGTCACTGGTAGAGTGTTCGCCTCATAGCCCAAGGGTCCCGGGTTCAATCCCAGGCATATTTTCGTGAGGCTATTTAATATTGGCCCCTCCATCATTGACGATATTGCATATTAGTATAATTGTCTCCATTCAACATCCCGCGTCAGCATTTTGAATCTACGGCGCAGAAGGATCATGGAGTACTCTTCATAAGTGCAAGCTAAATTCCCTTATGGGATCGTCATTATGATTGGGTACCCTACAGAAAAAAATCCATAAAAAAGAAAAAGAAAAATTAACTTAATATTGTTATCATATGACTTTCCATATGTGGATTTCATGCGTTTTGCTTCCCTGACTCCAGGCCCCATAGCGGCCATCTTCGTCCTTCCTCCTTCTGCGGCCATACAAGCCAGTGGGGTGCCGCCGTCGCTCCCGCTTCATTCGACGTTCCAGCGCTTCTAGTGAGTCCTTGCTCATTTGTATACACCTGCGTTGTAGTGAACAGAGGATAGATTAGCTAGCAACGGCTGCCCCATTGGTATATCCGCAGGAAGTGTGTAAATTAGGGTACTATTGTAACAGGCGCCTACGTATCCCAGGATCTTCGCGCCACGTGTGTTATTATTATGTTGTGTTTGCGCCTTTAGCTTTTGATATCATAGCTAGGAGGCTACCACTCTGCAAGATTATGCTTAAGGCCGTCACTAAGAGGCAGTTGCATATATTAATTGTGTTTTTTAGCAGATGCTCTAGTCTAAGGGTGACTGCACGTGGTGCTACACTTTCTAGAGTCCGTATTTGCTTGCGGGACCCTGTCGTGGTCCTCCCTCATCTGGTTGCGGTTTCTGGGTCATCGGAGCGTCGTCTACCTGTGATGTCTCGTCGAGCCACGTGGCCAGCCTGGTTAGGGGTCTCCAGTGTAGGTTGCAGGTAATTTAGGATTCTGAATTCTCTGTTTATGTTTAAGCCTATGTGTGCCCCTGGTGTTTTTACATGTGTGGTTTGCATGTTATTTTGGGGTTTGGGAGACGTCCCTGTTTTTGTGTGTGGGTTTTGGAGAGAGGAGCTGTGCTTTGCCTCCCCTCTCTAAAATTTTGGTTGTTGTTTCCGGCGGCCCCGTGCAGCAGGACCCTGGTTACCCATCTTCAAAACGGGTAGGGAACAACCAAATGTCCCGGCGTGGTAAGCTGAACCACAATCCTTCCGGCGGAAGTGCGGATTCCTACGGGAGCTCAGAACTCGGCCCACCGAGTTATCTTGCCCTGACCACAAATGTCACGTGGTAAAGACTTCCTCGCCCTGCGGCGCCACAGTCAAGTGTGCAAGTGTTAAGATATGTCATGCGGCGGATAGTCATACACTAACGGTCAAATAGGGCCTGTGACACTTGTCATAGGTAAGCAGTTCCAATCAGCTTAGACGGAAAAGCCCCAGGTTTTTTAACGGCGGGTCCAGCGGAAGGTTAGAGTAGTTGTGACTATAGCTAATTTTCCGGCGGACTAAAGGTAGGATGTATTAACACCTCGCCGGTTATCCTTATGAGCATTGATTCCTGGACATTTTCTATTTCCAGAATTCCCGGCACCTTAGTGACCACAGTACCGGCAGGGGGGGGGGGGGGGGGGGTTTATCCATCATGCCTCGGTTTGAGTTATGTGCTACTCCTAACTGTTCACTGTTACCTATATTCGATCATAAACTCTGTTTAAACTGTGTTAAGTGTTTAGACCGCTCTAGAGGCTTGTGGATGTCAAAGCGTTGTTCTGTCTGTGCCGACTTGAAAACGACTTTGTTCACCAAGAAAGACTTGTCGTGCTTGGCAGCTTTGCAAGAAATAAAGGCCATTTTTAACACTTATGCCAAAGACACAGCCCATAAGGTTCTTCACTGTGAGGACGAGGCCCTCTGGGAACAATTAATAATAAAGTCACCTCTGGTCAAATCAGCCTCCCATAAATCTGTTAGGCCTAAAGTGAAATCTAAAAACCTTTCCAAAGAGGTAGTGAGTAGCAGCAGTGGCACTGACAGTGAAATGACCGAGGTTCCCCCCCCTCCCCCCCCCCCACTCCCCGACCACCCTAAGAGGAGAAGTTCACCCTCTCCAAAACATAAATCGAGGTCGAGGTCTCCCCAAAGACAGTCCCAACACTCTTCGGATGAATCTTCCCGGTCTCACAAGCGCCGGAAGGAGGACTCTCAGTCACGTAGTGGTAGCCGGAAAGAGACACCTCAGCCACCTCCCTCTTCCCCTATCTCTGACGCGCCCAACGTTGAAGCCGGCGGCTCGGAAGTGGGGACAGAAGACATGGAGTCCCAACCGGGTCGTGAACAATCTTTGAGTGTACCGCCTGATTTCACCTTTGCTATTCCTAAGTTGAATTATGTGCCACGTACTAGCCTCTCAGCCGGACCTAGACGAGTCCTGGCCGAGCAATATAAGGGTTTACCTTCAGGTTCACAATTTTTTGATAGGGTGCTGGCGTCAATCGGAGCCATCTCATGACAGGGTTAGAGTAAGTCAGGAACCATTGATTGAGAGTAATATTGAAATGTTATCTTCGTCTGTCCCTGATTTGGTGTGGCCACCGGCGGATCAGGCGCTGGAGGCACAACAGGATATTTCTGAGGAGGTTGAGTTAAGTAAGGAGCCGGAGGAATTGCCTTTATCCTCGGCTCCACCGGGTCTAACAGGTGAGGAGTCTCAAGCTAGCTCCCAATCTTCTAAGGAATCCCACAGTAAGTGTGTTACCTCAGATGAAGTAAGTGATATTTTACATAAAGTAATGCAACAGTATAATCTCCCTACCTCCTCTGACCCCCCTGCCAGTCTACCTGTAGTTTCCATGAGTCACTCTACGATAAGACCTCTACAACCTTCGGGGTTTCTTACCCTCCAAGCATCTGTGCCTCCTATGTCCTTGTCTCCGTCAGTAACCGCGGCTTCCACACTACAGTGCCAGCCACACTTACTACCACTAATGTTAGAGTAATCTCGGATATCACTCCTCCTCCCTTAGATAAGGTTCCTCAGAGGAAAGCCCTATGCCTCTCCTCTATGGACCTGACTGTTCATGGGTTCCGGCAACGCGACTAAACCCACATTTAGCACAACCCACTGTTACGTCCTGGGATATATAAACACTGGGCTCTTTCTATTGGACTAGGTATGCGGCAACAAGGAACAACGGAAAACGCTAGATCCAACCCTTATCTATAAACCCAGGCAACAAACCACCCTAAACCGTCACGAGTCCTGCCTGGACAACGAGGTATCCTATGACTCGGTTACAGGGTGCACGCACTGTAGACTGCTGATAGTCAAGCAGGCTATATAAAAGATCACACAATTAAGTTGACTTAAAGCTTCAAGGAAAAGATAGATAACGGAATTAAATTGCAGAAACAATTTAATAACAAACTAGAAGAAAGTACATTTAACGTTACGTTAATTAATACAACTAATCACCCCTGCGTGAAAGAAGGTGAAAGCAAACAGTCCTCAAAACATCGTACCGGTAGACAAGATGCGGGTTTCTAAACTGCATGCGGCTACTGTAGGATCTGATGCTTAGCAAAGAAAGTATGTTACGGATTTAGAGAACTCTTAACTCATAAGCAGGTATAAATACTAGTGATAGGACCTACAGTGTATAATGGCATAGGTATAAATAAATAAAGGCAGCAACTCGCAACATAACCACATACAGGTGTGCTTCTCACTCTTAGTCAGGCAAGCCTGCTCGGACAGAGTCTCTAAGCCACACCCTGACTCACAATGCTCACAAAAACGGTAAACTGTGGCACAATAACAAGCATGCAGAAATAATAAACCCCTAGCTGTTAATCTGCCAGGTGGCAGAGGTCTAGCCGGAAGAATATAGGCTTCGGATACCCGGGCTGAGCCACCTGCTCTAGCCTAGGGACGTTCCCAAGTCTGTGCGCCAAATTACTCTAATTGAAAGGGTGCTCTCTTGAGAGACTCAGATCGCAAGTATCTGACTCTCTCCTGGCGACCCTAAAACAAAAGCAAGACGTGCTAGCGCAGTGCTGAGTGGACTAGGCAAGGGCCCTCACACAACACAACACTAGACACACAGGTACACAGACAAGAAAATGCCCCAAGACTCCCACAGGTATCCTAGTAAAGTCGTGCGGGTCCACAGGACTCGCACCAGCAGACTTTACTTAAAGGATCGCAAAAAGCCTCCCCTCCGGTCTAGCCCCTGCTAACCTGACACAAGAACACACTAGCAAACATGAAACCACCAAATATGAGACAACAAAAAAGCTTCCTAGGTCTCATTAACAATTACGTCTCTGCATAAGGCCCAAAATCCTATCTAATTATCTGAGAGCTCGTCGTTAATACAAAAATAGATATAAGGTCTATCAAGGGGATGGCATAATTAAATAGATTGGTGAAGTAGTGGAAGGAAGGTATACAAAGTAAGAGAGAAAGTTTCTAAGTGGGGTTGAGAGGGATAGATATCAAGGGGGTCCGAAGGGTACGACAGTGAGGTGAGCTCTGAGTCTTGAATCTGTCTGGACCCCGCCCTAGGCATGCAGAATACATCCCAGGCTTGGCAACACTCAACACAGTTGCCGGGTCAAAATCGTCTACCCCGTGCGTGAGTCGAAACTAAGCCTAACGTTGCCATCAAATGCATGTGGCACATCAGGCTCGTCCCAAGCTAAACTCTCCGCGCGAAGCAACGTCCCCCAGCCGGTTTCTCTCTCCCGCTCATCTCCTCCCACTCTCACTAGACTTACATCTTATATATTATAATGAAACAATCAACTATCGAGAATAAAATATACTAAGATGCGTTGGTTAAGAATAAGGGCAGCTACAAGCTGTGAAACAACATAAGAATATCCCAGACATTAGTTACATTGTCGTAGGATATATACTAAGGAAAAGCCGGCCGGCCGGCTGCCGCCAGCCGGTTTCTAAACGGCTGGGCAGCCGACGCGCGCGCATGCCCGCACACGGCTACTATGCAGAAGCGTCACACCTCCCCCAAGATATAAGACCCTTGACTAAGTTCTTCATATCTAACAGAAAGCTTCTCATAGTACCACACACTGTTGCGACACAAGGCACTATATATAGAATAAATAAAGACTGTTGCGCTCCACCGAGCAAGTTCAACTAACTTAGCTACAGTAAGCGAAATCATTCAACTTAGATACTGCTACAACATCTTATACAAAATTCTACACGTTATAAAAAAATAAAGAGTTTTTATAAGGTTTTTGCTTTTTTAATTTGCTTTTTTTCGGCTGAACTACAGTGACAGCCTATTTTCCTCCACACGCAACCCTCAATCCTGTGGCAGTCTAACCAACATCATCCACCCTTGATAGACAATCCGCTATCACGTTATCAGAACCGGCAATATGGCGTATGTCCAGATTATACTCCTGAAGCATGAGTGACCACCTGGTCAGCCTCATATTCCGGTTATGAAACTGATTGAAGAATTTCAGAGGGTGATGATCGGTATAAACCACTACGACTGGTCGGAAAGCAGGAACATATACATCGAAGTGCCTGAGCGCCAGCACTATCGCCAGGAGTTCTTTTTCAATTACAGAGTAATTCCTTTGTGCACTATTGAATTTTTTACTGTAAAAACTCACTGGATGTTCGATACCTTCATCATCTGTCTGTAACAAGACAGCCCCAGCCCCTACGCCACTGGCATCAGTCGCCAGCTGAAAAGGTCTGCTGAAGTCCGGGGCCCTGAGTATGGGGTGGGTACATAACAGGTGTTTCACCAAGGAAAACGCCTCTGCACACTCAGGAGACCACCGGAACTTCTTGTCCTTAGATAATAAGTCAGTTAAAGGTGCAAGTACAGTCGAATAGCCTTTGATGAAGCGACGATAATAGCCTATCATACCTAGAAACCGCATGATTTGTTTCTTAGTCGTAGGCTGGGGAAACTGATCGATGGCTTTGATCTTTGTCTGAGGAGGGCACACCTGACCCATCCCCACCTCGAACCCCAGGTACAAAACTGTGGCTTTGACAAAATCGAACTTACCCAGGTTTACCACCAAACCTGCTTCATTCAGTTTATTGAAAAGCTGTCCGATGTGAGCACAGTGACTGTTAAAATCATCGTCGTATATTATGACATCATCTAGGTACACCGTACAGTTGGGAATGTCGGCTACAGTGTTGTTCATTAATTTCTGAAACGTTGCAGGGGCATTTTTCAGCCCGTATGGCATAACATGGCAACGGTATGTGGCACCGTCCACCACAAACCCACACACCTCTCGCGCTCGCTCAGACAAGGGCACTTGCCAATAACCCTTAACAAGGTTTATCTTAGTGAGGAACTTGGCTTTTCCTATCTTATCCACACTGTCGTCCACGCGAGGGAGAGGGTAGGCACATTGTGGGGGTTAAACCATTCAACCTGCGGAAATCTATACAAAACCGCACCTTGCCATCTGGTTTGGGCTGCAGTGTGACTGGGGAAGTACACCTTACTGCACCCTCAGAAATCAGCCCATGTTTCAGCATATAATCCAGCTCTTCCCTAAGTGCTGGTAATTTAATAGGGGGAACACGGTATGGCACTGATTTAAAGGGCGGGTGGTCCCCAACATCGACATCGTGCACCGCTTGAGTAGTGAGGCCAGGATGCTCCGCGAAAACAGCTGGGTTTGAATCAAACAAGTGCTGCACAGCTACACGCTGTTGCTCAGGCAGGTGCAATATCAACTCGTGAGCCACTTGTCAAGAATTCCCCGCCCACTGATCCGCGGAAACATGACAATCCCAATTATCCTCCCCCGCAGCTTGACTGTCCCTTCCTCCTTCTCCACCACGATCGCTGCAGATCAACACCGGGACAGTGAGAGGCTCGGAGGGGCGCCTCACATACTCTTTCATCAGATTTACATGGCAAAGTTGGTTCTTTTTCTTACGATCAGGAGTAGCTACTAAATAGTCGAGATCAGAAACCTTCCTTACAACCCGATATGGACCAGAATACTTGGCAGACAAGGGGTGTCCCACCAGAGGCAGTAGTATCAGTACCTCCTGATGTACTTCAAACTCCCTCAGCTTCACCTTCTGGTCGTATCTGTCCTTCATCTGAGCTTGTGAACTCTTAAGGTTCCGACCTGCTACCTCCAAGCTCTTTAGCATTCTCTCACGGCTTTCAACAACATACTTTAGAAGCGAGCATGGCTTTGTGACTCCCTCCCAGATATCCTTGACTATGTGGAGGGGCCCCCTGACCCTGTGTCCAAAAACCAACTCGTTCGGGCTAAATCCCAAGCTCTCCCCAGGTACTTCTCTCGCAGCAAATAAAACGTATGGGAGACCTAGATCCCAGTCCTTCCCATTTTACATGCAATAACACCGCAACATACTCTTGAGAGTCGAGTGCCACCTTTCCAAAACTCCCTGACTCTCGGGATGGTAGGCAGATGACACTACAGACACTATCCCATGTTGCTGCATGGTCTGCTTAAACAGAGCAGAAGTAAAATTGGATCCCTGATCAGACTGGATCCCCTGAGGGTAGCCATAACGAGAGAAATAGACAAGTAGGTTTTTGACAACAGTCTTAGCCATCCCGTTGCGCATGGGGTAAGCATCTGGATACCGTGTTGCTACATCCATTACAGTTAGTAAAAATTTATTGCCGGCACTAGTGGGGGGCAATGGGCCAACCATATCGATAACTACTTTGCTGAAGGGCGGCCCAATGACAGGGATTGGTTGTAACGGGGCTCTCGGGATGACCTGATTGGGTTTCCCAACAACTTGACAAGTGTGACACTGTGACACCCATGACACGACACTCGCCTTTAACCCAGGCCACCAGAAAAGCTTGCTCAGAGCTGCCTCCGTCTTACGTGCCCCCAGGTACCCTGCCAAAGGCACATCATGAGCTAATCTCAATAAGCTCTCACGGCACACCCTCGGTACTACTAACTGGTCCTCTAATCCTGACCTGCCATCCCACTTTTTCTTGGGATCCTGATGTCTCCGATACAAGATCCCCTTGGACAAGAATAAAACACCAGGCTGCGCATCCCCATCGCTCTCCAGCTCGATAGCACCATTACCACATGCCCTGACTTCAGGATCTTTTAGCTGCAAGGAACATATATCAGCAAGTGCGAGATTATCCAAGTTCATCTTAAATAATTTATTTCCACCTCCAATGTCCCGCTGAGCCATCCTTTCCTCACGCTGCGCATAACGATGCTGTCGCAGAGTCTCTTCCTGCCCTGCACCTGCACTAGCGGTGATAGGCCCCGGGGCCTCTCCAGACTCTAACATAGGTGCCAATAATGAGTCACCAAGAAACACTGCCGGCTCAAAACTCTCCAATTGACCAACACTTCCCGTTTTCTTGTGACCTTTCCTCCGCGGTATGATAGACTGAGGTGGTGGCTGCAAGGCTCCGGATGTCTGAGAACGCGTCACAACACACGCCATGGTTTGTACGCTACACTTCTCAACCCACTCCTGTTCCTCCCTACTAACGTCAGCCGCCTTCTCGGCAACGACCAAGGGTGAAACCTTAGAAGCAGGCACCGCAAAGTCGTTGCCGAGGAGGAGGTCGACGCCCCCAACAGGCAAGTTCTCTACAATTCCTACATCCAGCTCCTTCGCCACACCACCCACCTCCAGTTCCATCCGCACCAGCGGGTAGGACTTCGTAGCATTGATCCCTGAACTACCACCACCCGAGCAGCGTTAATCGGTCTACCAGTAAAGTTCCTTAACAAGGTCTGAGAAGCCCCAGTATCACACAGTAGCTTAACTCCTCGCCTTTCGCCAGCCCACCTCACAAAACCATGCCCTCTATGACCCCCAAAGACGTCGCGGACAGGGTTCGAGCCTTCCGGACTCTTGAACACAGGCTGTGTCCCAACCTCTGACGAAGTACCCTTGGCAAACTCAGAAGATATAGGCGACATCCCTATGCTGCGGGCCAATGACACAACCTTGTTTGGTGGCTTGTTCCGACAAGCATTTGCAAAGTGACCCTCCTTGTGACATGCAAAGCACTCTTTACTCTTTGGTTTTCCTTGGGAGTGGGAGGTACCATTAGACTTCTTATACGGGACAGTATTTGGTTTATTTTCAGTTTTATTGTCAGTGCTACATGGTTTTGTGTATTTATGTGTATCAAAATTCTTGGGAGGGGGAGGGGTACGATCCTTTGCACCCGACTCACTCCTAGCTGCTGCTTCGCACCCTCGAATTAATGACAGTCGGCGGTCAGCCATTTCTGCTGCCTCCTGGAGAGTTCTAGGATTTGTTTCCTTTATATTTAATGTTAAGTCCCCACCTGTGCACTTGAAGAACTGCTCACTCAACTCCTCAAAAGTAGCTGCCCTCTCAGAACGCAGCCAATGTCGTAGTGCATCAGACAAGTCCCGGGCGTGTTCTAGGAAGGTACTATCCTTGCCCTTAGTAACACCCCGAAGCCTCAAGCGGTAAGTTTCTGGTTGTAACTCATAGGCCCGTAGCACAGCCTTCTTTAGCTCATCATAAACTACACAGGACTCTAAAGGTAGTGCATCATACGCTTTTAGCCCCTTTCCTAGGAGTCTTGATGAAACTAATGCTGCCCACTTTTCCTGAGGCCACTGGTGTTCCTGACACTTCTTCTCAAATCGCATAAAAAACTCAGCCACACCCAATTCATCGAACACAGGAACTAGTTTAAGCAGGTGCGACAATGATTGGTTCCGATGTCTGTTACCTCCCCCAATATTTCGCCCTGTTACCTCCACTCGAGATCTCTCCAGCTCCCTGTCAGCCCGATACCTAGTAGACTCTGCCTGCAGTTCAGCCTCTTGTATAGCTGTTCTCTCTGCAGCCTCAGCCTGAGCTCTAGCAGCCTCAGCCTGCACACTAGCCTGTCTCTCGGCAGCCTCAACCTGAGCTCTAGCCTGTCTTTCGGTAGCCTCAACCTGAGCTCTAGCAACCACAACCTTGGCCATCTCAAGCCGAAACACCAAATCTGGAGTCAACCCTTGAGGAGGGGAAGGTGCATATAATGGAGAGGGTCCCTGTGATTGAATTCCACACTGCCATTGACCATCAACTTGAGGGTATGTACTAAATTCAGGCACCCTGACGTTTGATATGGGGGTAGAGTGTAGGGGGGACTGGGGACCGGGTCCCCAAGTCGCCTCTCCATCCAGGTCTCTCCCTTCTAAACCCAATACCAAAGTCCTCAGCTGATCTTTCCTCATGCCACTTAAACCCTGGTGACCCTGAAGACCTGCCACACATTTTAAGCCATACTTATTCAGCTTCAACACCCTGGCAGCGGTAAGGGGTACCTCTAAAAATCTTCTAGCACCCTCCTCGCTATCGACTAGCCACTCCACAGGTCTTTCTCCCTCCGAGCCCATATCGTGACCTGACCCATCACTGTGTTCTGATGTATTAGACATGTTTGTATACTGCAGTAATTATCACGGTTATAGAATGTGCCTTATCTCCTATGCAAGTATGTATATACTAATGTTATTTAAAGTCTTTAATGTGTTATATTGGTTGCTCCAAAAAAAAAACTATGTCCACTGTATTCCTCTAATCATAAGGAATCTCAAAACAAATGACCACTATATTCCTCTGTTCAGTAAATCCTATGCAAGGTCGCCATTTGTTACGTCCTGGGATATATAAACACTGGGCTCTTTCTATTGGACAAGGTATGTGGCAACAAGCAACAACGGAAAACGCTAGATCCAACCCTTATCTATAAACCCAGGCAACAAACCACCATAAACTGTCAAGAGTCCTGCCTGGACAACGAGGTATTCTATGACTCGGTTACAGGGTGCACGCACTATAGACTGCTGATAGTCAAGCAGGCTATATAAAAGATCACACAATTAAGTTGACTTAAAGCTTCAAGGAAAAGATAGATAACGGAATTAAATTGCAGAAACAATTTAATAACAAACTAGAAGAAAGTACATTTAACGTTACGTTAATTAATACAACTAATCACCCCTGCGTGAAAGAAGGTGAAAGCAAACAGTCCTCAAAACATCGTACCGGTAGACAAGATGCGGGTTTCTAAACTGCATGCGGCTACTGTAGGATCTGATGCTTAGCAAAGAAAGTACGTTACGGATTTAGAGAACTCTTAACTCATAAGCAGGAATAAATACTAGTGATAGGACCTACAGTGTATAATGGCATAGGTATAATTAAATAAAGGCAGCAACTCGCAACATAACCACATACAGGTGTGCTTCTCACTCTTAGTCAGGCAAGCCTGCTCGGACAGAGTCTCTAAGCCACACCCTGACTCACAATGCTCACAAAAACGGTAAACTGTGGCACAATAACAAGCATGCAGAAATAATAAACCCCTAGCTGTTAATCTGCCAGGTGGCAGAGGTCTAGCCGGAAGGATATAGGCTTCGGATACCCGGGCTGAGCCACCTGATCTAGCCTAGGGATGTTCCCAAGTCTGTGCGCCAAATTACTCTAATTGAAAGGGTGCTCTCTTGAGAGACTCAGATCGCAAGTATCTGACTCTCTCCTGGTGACCCTAAAACAAAAGCAAGACGTGCTAGCGCAGTGCTGAGTGGACTAGGCAAGGGCCCTCACACAACACAACACTAGACATACAGGGACACAGACAAAAAAATGCCCCCAGACTCCCACGGGTATCCTAGTAAAGTCGTGCGGGTCCACAGGACTCGCACCAGCAGACTTTACTTAAAGGATCGCAAAAAGCCTACCCTCCGGTCTAGCCCCTGCTAACCTGACACAAGAACACACTAGCAAACATGAAACCACCAAATATGAGACAACAAAAAAGCTTCCTAGGTCTCATTAACAATTACGTCTCTGCATAAGGCCCAAAATCCTATCTAATTATCTGAGAGCTCGTCGTTAATACTATAATAGATATAAGGTCTATCAAGGGGATGGGATTATTTAATAGATTGGTGAAGTAGTGGAAGGAAGGTATACAAAGTAAGAGAGAAAGTTTCTAAGTGGGGTTGAGAGGGATAGATATCAAGGTGGTCCGAAGGGTACGACAATGAGGTGAGCTCTGAGTCTTGAATCTGTCTGGACACCGCCCTAGGCATGCAGAATACATCCCAGGCTTGGCAACACTCAACACAGTTGCCGGGTCAAAATCGTCTACCCCGTGCGTGAGTCGAAACTAAGCCTAACGTTGCCATCAAATGCATGTGGCACATCAGGCTCGTCCCAAGCTAGACTCTCCGCGCGAAGCAACGTCCCCCAGCCGGTCTCTCTCTCCCGCTCGTCTCCTCCCAGTCTCACTAGACTTACATCTTATATATTATAACGAAACAATCAACTATCGAGAATAAAATATACTAAGATGCGTTGGTTAAGAATAAGGGCAGCTACAAGCTGTGAAACAACATAAGAATATCCCAGACATTAGTTACATTGTCGTAGGATATATACTAAGGAAAAGCCGGCCGGCCGGTTTCTAAACGGCTGGGCAGCCGACGCGCGCGCATGGCCGCACGTGGCTACTATGCAGAAGCGTCACACCACCATTTCGGGAGACCTTCCGGTCCCTAGTGAGTGGAAAATTGAGATAAACAAAAACAGAAAGTTCAGGGCAATGGACGAAGCGGGGAGATTACTGGATGTATCAATCAAAGCTATACCTAGTTCTTTTAATCCGGATTTCTTTGTTCATACGGCTGCCCCGGCAGTTCCTGCCGCCTCATCGGCACGACTCTTTGCGGACTGGTCTAAAGCCGATGGCGTTAACGATGTCAAGGCTTTGAATGCTCTCACGCCGGAACTGGATACAATTCCGGTACTGGATCAGTCGCATACGCCAGTCCTGCAAATGGGGCGGATATGGGTGGGTCCCTGGGTAGATTGGGAGTTTGAGGCTCAGGTATTTGCATCAACCATTACGTCTAAGTCCTCTCATCAGGCACCACAGGAAACTCATAATTATTTCTCGTTACCTGTAAAGATGGCTGGCGGGGTGTCGCCGGATTTGTTTGCCTTTTTAGCGGCACCCAAAGTAGCCCTCCACACTCTAGATAAACCCTTTTGCACTCCTCCGACAGCTCACTTGGAAAGGGATTTTAAATTACGAAACAAAGCCTACCGGATGTTCTCTCAGTATTTAGTCAGCCGCCAGGTTGCTGTCTCTCTTAGCAGGACTATCTCGGCCATTGCTGACCAACATATTAGGAAGGCCACTGAATTGTCACATAGAATTTTAATGCAAACTCTATTCAAAGCTTAGGAGACATCAGAATAGCGATCATGGAAGCAGTTCGAGCCCGCCAGTATCTAAGAGTGCATCTAGTATATAAGTTACCGGATGACATTGGGCGCCAGGTAACTCTTTCGCCGGTACTCACTGCCTCCCTTTTTAACTCAGAAACGTGGAGTGTAGTCTTTAACCCTTCTTTGGCGGCGTGCAACTTATGTCATGTGAAATAAATATGGACTAAGTGGCGGTTCACGACTTGTGTCGTGTGCCATTTTCACCACGTAATGTTGCTGAGAGAGAGAGATGAGCGGTGGGAGGACCATAGCAACCCTATGACTGCTCCAGACCACCGCGGCGGTGGTACTGACATGAATCCCACCCTCACCCTCCCTCTCTCACTCGCTACACAGGGAATTATGTAAGGAAATTACCTAATTATAGGGTTTTCGCACTCGTGTTGCTCGATTGTTGCAAGAGAACCAATGGTCGTACAAGGATGGTTTGGGTGTCATTGGAAAGCTCTGTTTACTCCCTTTCAGGGATAGATACTTGTTTTACACTCAGGGGCTTATTTAGGCATGCAAATGAGCCCGCAAACAACCCTATTTAGGGTAAAAAAAAAAACGCTGGGCAACGCGGTCAAATAGACCACCCAGGCCGCTCGTAAGGGGTTAACATGGTCAATGGGTGGAAGCAGATTACCTCCCAAGCTAGGAGAGAACCATTTTAGAAGCCTTTTCACAAGCCAAAGAGCGGAGGTAAACCTAACCAACCGCATGCTAAACAGTCCTCTCGAGATGCCAGAAATCCTCCTCAGCAGGGAAGTACTCAGCCCAAGCCCAAACAAGGTAAATATTCAGGGTATAGAGGTAAGCCACACCAGAAGCCAAATCAGGGGCAGACGTCAGCCAAAACTAGCCAGCCATCTGATACCAACCCACCTCCCCCTCCAAAAAAACTAGCCACCCAAACTCTCAGTTTCCTTGTGCAGTGCTTAGGCGTGCCGGATTCCAGAGTTGCTTCTCCGAACAGTCCCAGTTTGCAAACTGGGTCGTTCCAGTTATTCCGCTTGGCCTGGCCCAAGAAAACTTTGGCCAGGAAAATAGTGAGCAAAGGGATCACCTGGCGGTGGCTCCGGCGACCTTGACTGCGTCAGGCGCTATAATGCAACAATGTGTCACAGGAGGTGGAGGCCCTGGTCCAAGAAATGATCTCCAAAAGGGTCATTGTACCAGTAAAACCAACTTGCCCAGCATTCTCCTCCAGACTTTTCTTAGTGCCAAAAAGGGACAGTGTGCAAATGCGACCAGTATTGGATCCCTCGCATCTGAACACCTTTATCAAGAATTCACCCTTCAGGATGCTTACAGTCAATCATATCAGGCTCACACTTCCGCCGCAAGGTTGGATGTGCTCAATAGATCTCAAAGATGCCTATTGGCATGTCCCTATAAACAAAAGGTTCCAGAAATTCCTCGCTCTGAGGATCAGGCAAGAGACTTATGTCTTTCAAAAAATGCCTTTTGGGTTAAACCTGGCACCGAGAATTTTCACAAAATTAGTCCGGCAAGCCCTTTTGCTATTGTTGATGCAGGGCATAAAGGTGTTTTGGTATCTAGACGACTGGCTAGTGGTGGCAGGGTCAGAGGAGCTATGTCACATTTATGCAAACAAAGTATTAAATCATGTGCAAAACATAGGGTTCAAGGAGAACTTGGAGAAGTCTCTCCTGGTTCCCACAAGGAATAGTCAGTGGATAGGGCTGGTCTGGGACACTATCATCTGACTCTTACTCAGAGTGTGGACAATCGGGACAGATTTCGCCGGAAACTGTTTCGTTTTCTCCACAGTCTGAATACGTCCAGGAAAACGTGAGATTCTCTGATCGGCTCTCTCAACTGGATCCAATTAACTGTGAAGTTGGGCCGTTTGAAAGAGAAGAGATTAATCTTGGAAGGCATCAAAGTTTTTCCTCTCTCGCCGGAGAAGTAATTATGGCCAATTCCTCCATTAATCCACAGCTTACTATCGGTCTGGGCCAAGCCCGAGATGCTATACTCTGTGACAACATGGGTTTCTCCCCCACCTACGGTAGGGGTAGACACAGACGCTTCAGGAGCATGGTTGGGGGTATCAGTCAAATCTAGGCCATCAAGGGCAGGGCACTTGGACCCAAGACAATCATTTTCACATCAACAAGCAAGAGCTTTCAGTTCCTCTCTTTTTTCTCCAAGATTACGGCATGTCGTTGCAAGGAAAATCAATAGCGTTCCGTATGGACAACCTAACTGCAGTCCATTGTATTCAGAAACAAGGCTCGGTGAGGTCCCGAGAGTTGCTAAAAGTGTCAGAAAAGATCTTTGCCCTGGCAGAATCGCTGGGGATTCACCTACATGCAGCATATCTCCTCGGCGTGTCGAACGTCTGGGCAGACGCTCTCTCCCGGAGGCGGAGCACCTTAGTAGAATGGGCTATCTAACAAACCGTTTTCGACAGAATGATTGCGAGGCCTTACCGTCCACAAGTGGATCTGTTCGCATACAAGGAGAATCACAGACTCCCTCTCTTCCTAACTCACAAGGGGGTGACCCCGGCAGGGGGACCGGATGCATTATTGGAGGACTGGAACAGGTGGACTTCAATTTATCTTTTTCCTCCACCAGATTCTGTGCTTGTGTTTGTGATTCACAAACTAAGAGGTTACCGGGGCTTAGTGTCGATGATCGCGCCGTTATGGCCGGCTCAGGCGTGGTACCATCAGTTGCAAGCATGGTGCAGGACCCTGGTGATGCTCCCGGTCTCCGCATTCCACTTAGAGACAATTGGCAACCTTCGGACCTCGCTCATATTTGCCAACTGGACATTTACATCGCAAAATATTTAGCTCAATTTGGGGAAAGTGTCACAAATAAACTTATGAACCAATATACCATGTCTACCAGGAGACAATATCAATCACATTGGAAAACATTTACGACCTGGATTGTAGAGTCTGGGCAAACGGATGCCTCGGGAGCCTTGATTTTCAAATACCTAGATTTTCTATTTGAGCAAAAACGTTTTTCAGTAGTCACATTAAAAAATCACTTATCTGCCATCAGAACTCCCTTCTTTGATCTCACTGGTCTTTCCATACCGCAGGCGGAGGAGAATGGGTTTATGAGGGCGTGTTTCAAGCTGCACACCACCGCTTCAGCTCATGCCCACCTGGTCACTAGACAAAGCCTTATCATTGCTTCAATCATGTAAATACAATAACTCGACGAATTTTGATTCACTCTTAAAGAAGGCTGTTTTCCTGATGGCTCTCGCCACTGGGAATAGGGTGTCTGAGATGGCGGCGATGAGCAACGAACCTAATTGCCTTAGGTTTGGGAGACTGCATGATCATGTGCAAATCGCGCCGTCTCCCACATTCATAGCAAAAAATTAGCATTCTGATCATGTGTTTTCTGAAATTTCTGTTCCGGTATTGAAACGCGGACACTCTCATCATATTTTATGCCCAGTGCAGGCCTTAACTAAGTTTATGAGGGCTGCGCCTCCTCACCAATCAGGTGCTCTATGGGTGAACCAGGCAGGTAATCATGTTACGAGAAGAAAGTTAGCTTCTCTGTTAGTAGACGTCATTAAGGAAAGTAACCCCGGTGTGGTGGGCAGGGCTCACGACATTAGGAAATGGGCAGTGTCTCTTCGTTTCTTACAAAACTTTTCGATAGAAGACATTGCTAATACTCAATTATGGGCGTCCAATCATACTATCGTAACACGTTACCTGTCGGTCGCTCTCGATAAACCAAAGCGTACCTGTGTATCTTTACGACAACGGGTCCAGTAGGTTATGTTCTATTGTGTAAGATTTGTTTAAAGAGAAAGGGGGGGGGGGGGGGGGGTGCGGAATAGCCCATACCTCACTAAGTCCCCGTCCGCCGGAGAACTGTCATAAATAACGAGCTGTGATCGAACTGGTTGTACAGTTCCACAAATTTTATTTTATGTTAACTTTAAGAAGAAATCTAGCATAGTTGCAACTATGTAGTATATAAAAAAAAAAAAAAAAAAAAAATCAGAATGTACTGTGACATCTACCAGCATTGGCAGAATCGCCTCTCGTTAGCCACTAGCGCTCGCCAGGGACATCGAAATGGGCTACAGTTATCAGAGAATGTTGTTCTTTCTTTCCTAGTAATCGCATTGTCACAGACAGTCTCGTCTGTGACAACGGGTTATATTTTATATCAACAGTAGTGATAATAGTACCAGTGTGTGAATGAGAAAGACTTTCAGAGCGAGGAGGTAGTGAGTGTCTGTATGTACGGGTGCATTCCTACCTCTCGCTCACCATTGGACGGCGTGTCTTGGTGTGTCACGTGACACCTGCCGTCTTGTGACGTCTCGGCACGTGATTGGCCGACCATCGCGCCTTTGAGGGCTCCTGTGTAACTTACCTCCTCCATGAGGGTCCCCAGGAGCTGTCCTCGTCAGGACAGGCTTGGCGCGCGTGCTTCTAGCATCCCTTTGCATACTCTCTCCCGATCACCACCTTTATCACTGTTTCTCTCACTCGATTCTCTCTTTCCATTCTCTAACATTTATTAACTGCACAACACTCCCCATGGGTTCTGCATACGGTTTTCATAGCCGGCCCATTGTATTGCATGCGCCGTCCTCAGAGATATTTACATGTACTTAGAATAGGTTTGAGGGTTCTTAGTTAGTATAGGTTAAGAACTTTGTGTGTCTCCATTATTGATTTAGTGTTTCTGCTCTTTTAATTAATGCTAGAATGGGATAAGGTAACTGTAGTCGTTGTCTCCGATGTGTGTACGGTTTGCTTATACCTACACGACTTCGACCGGTCCTGTGGTAGCCTGGGTTGTCTTTTCGGTTGCGTCCTTTGCGAGTGCAGCATTGTGTTGACTGAGGGTTTTAGCCTGTACCAGTTCCACACTTTGCTGTCTCTTTGCTTGTCTTTAGAGGGTCGCCAGGATAGAACCAGATACTTGTGATCTGGATCTATCGAGAGAGCACCCTAGTCAATTAACGTAACTTAAAGGATGCAGTCTTAAGGACATTGCTAGGCTACGAGCCTGTCTTGCTCAACCCCAGTTCCTTACCTAGAGTAACCCAGCTAGGCATTATTAATCGAGTAGACACTTGTTAGTATTTAATATAAGCTCTTTGATATGTACACATTATTATTCACAGCATTTATTAGTCTAGGTTGTTGTTGAGCCACACAACCATAGCAGACTGTTTCGTTGATGAGGAAGTACTTCTTTTAGTGTCGAGCATTGCTACCGTTGCGCATTTATAGTATTCTCGTGTCAGTTAACATTATATGTCCTATCTTTTTGTATTCGATTTACACATGTGGTGTACTGCCTCCTGCCTTTATATAGTTCAAGATCAGTACGAGCATCTTAGGAGCATCAGACTTTCTTCAGAAGTTTCCAGGTCTATGCTGTAGGACTATACTTCACTTTCTTTCAGATAGGAGTGAAGAGTTTATTGTTGTTTAGAGTAACTGTATCGAAGCATCTTTTTATTGTATTAAATCTTGCAGTGATTTAACACCTTACGAGCGGCCTATGCGGTTTATTTATGTGTACCGCCCAGCGGGGTGTTTTTAGCCAAAATAGGGCTGTTTACGTGATCATTTTCATGCCTAAATAAGACCCAGAACATAAAACAAGTACCTATCCCTGAAAGGGCATAAACAGAGCTTTCGAATGACACCATAACGATCCTTGTATGATGGATAGTTTTCTTGCAATAACCGTGCAACGCGAGTGCAAAAAGCAGGTAATTCGGTACTTTCGGTACATAATTGAGTATGTAGCGAGTGAGAGAGGGAGGAGGGAGCTGAGATTTGTGTCAGTAGGTTCGCCGCGGTGGTCTGGAGCAGTCATACGCTCGCTAGTCTCCTGCCACCACTTGTCTCTCTCTCTCAGCCACATTACGTGCTGAAATTGCCACTCGAGTTATGTCGAGCGCCGCCACATAGTCCAGCTTTATTTAACTCGACTTATGTTGCTCGCCGCTAATTAAGGGTTAATTGATCTTTCCATAGATTCCTTTTTATGCATTTTAACGTAACTTGCATCGTGTTTGTTATCAGGCTATACCAGTGTCGGTTAGCCTGAAGTAGAGTACATTTATGCCCAGTTAAGGATACCCCGCTATCGCAGATTAAACCTGGAGGGGATAGGTGTTTTGTTCGCCGGCATATAAGTTCGAGGGTTTGGATCTAGCGTACCGTTGTTGCATGGTGCCCTATTACTAGTCCAATCATTGAATGCCCTTGTTTTATTCGTAGTCCCGGTCGTAACAAATGGCGACCTTGCCTAGTATCTTATCTTAGTCGTCATAACAAATGGCGACCTTAGTCTAGGATTTAGTGAACTAAGAAATAATTGCAGGATTTTTGGACATTTGTTTTTTGAGGAATATTTTGGACACATTGGAATTTTTTTTGGCAACGTAGTATAGCACTTGAGTTGTCTTCAAGCATTTTTTGAGTGAATAGTGCTAGATGAGAGTTTAGGTACTTTTTTTTTTTTATAAACGTTGAGGATTTCCGGTGGACACTATGTCGAACGACGGATCAGTGCACAGTGAGGACACAGTACGGGAAGCAGGCGAGGAGGTGGAGAAGGTGAGTTGTTAAGCGGCGTTTGGGTGGTGAACAATGAGGAGGATGCTCGGATATTTTTGGAGGAGCCTGTGTCAGCGGATCGTGTGTCGGGGCTAGATCGGTACGGACTGCAATGTGTAGCCACGGTCTTAGGGTTTCCCGGTAATAGCGGTTTGTAGAGAAGTGAGCTGGTTACATGTGTGCTCGGTTGGGTGCGTGGGGCTTCTTGTGAGCGGGAGCTGGGGCACCTTCGGCCCAGCCCCCATTCCACTCGACTCCTACCATGGCTCCGGAGCCGGGTACGTTCTGTGACGCTTCTGCATAGTAGCCACGTGCGGGCATGCGTGCGCGTCGGCTGCCCAGCTGTTTAGAAACCGGCTGGTGGCAGCCGGCCGGCCGGCTTTTCCTTAGTATATATCCTACGACAATGTAACTAATGTCTGGGATATTCTTATGTTGTTTCACAGCTTGTAGCTGCCCTTATTCTTAACCAACGCATCTTAGTATATTTTATTCTCGATAGGTGATTGTTTCATTATAATATATAAGATGTAAGTCTAGTGAGAGTGGGAGGAGACGAGCAGGAGAGAGAGACCGGCTGGGGGACGTTGCTTCGCGCGGAGAGTCTAGCTTGGGACGAGCCTGATGTTGCCATATGCATTTGATTGCAACGTTAGGCTTAGTTTCGACTCACGCACGGGGTAGACGATTTTGACCCGGCAACTGTGTTGAGTGTTGCCAAGCCTGGGATGTATTCTGCATGCCTAGTGGGGGGTCCAGACAGATTCAAGACTCAGAGCTCACCTCACTGTCGTACCCTTCGGACCCCCTTGATATCTATCCCTCTCAACCCTACTTAGAAACTTTCTCTCTTACTTTGTATACCTTCTTTCCACTACTTCACCAATCTATTTAATTACCCCATCCCCTTGATAGACCTTATATCTATTATTGTATTAACGACGAGCTCTCAGATAACTAGATAGGATTTTGGGCCTTATGCAGAGATGTAATTGTTAATGAGACCTAGGAAGCTTTTTTGTTGTCTCATATTTGGTGGTTTCATGCTTGCTAGTGTGTTCTTGTGTCAGGTTAGCAGGGGCTAGACCGGAGGGGAGGCTTTTTGCGATCCTTTAAGTAAAGTCTGCTGGTGCGAGTCCTGTGGACCCGCACGACTTTACTAGGATACCCGTGGGAGTCTGGGGGCATTTTCTTGTCTGTGGCCCTGTGTGTCTAGTGTTGTGTTGTGTGAGGGCCCTTGCCTAGTCCACTCAGCACTGCGCTAGCACGTCTTGCTTTTGTTTTAGCGTCGCCAGGAGAGAGTCAGATACTTGCGATCTGAGTCTCTCAAGAGAGCACCCTTTCAATTAGAGTAATTTGGCGCACAGACTTGGGAACGTCCCTAGGCTAGAGCAGGTGGCTCAGCCGGGTATCCGAAGCCTATATCCTTCCGGCTAGACCTCTGCCACCTGGCAGATTAACAGCTAGGGGTTTATGATCTCTGTCTGCTTGTTATTGTGCCACAGTTTACTGTTTTGTGAGCATTGTGAGTCAGGGTGTGGCTTAGAAACTCTGTCTGAGCAGGCTTGCCTGACTAAGAGTGAGAAGCACACCTGTATGTGGTTATGTTGCGAGTTGCTGCCTTTATTTAATTATACCTATGCCATTATACACTGTAGGTCCTATCACTAGTATTTATTCCTGCTTATGAGTTAAGAGTTCTCTAAATCCGTAACGTATTTTCTTTGCTAAGGATCAGATCCTACAGTAGCCGCATGCAGTTTAGAAACCCGCATCTTGTCTACCTGTACGATGTTTTGAGGACTGTTTGCTTTCACCTTCTTTCACGCAGGGGTGATTAGTTGTATTAATGAACGTAACGTTAAATGTACTTTCTTCTAGTTTGTTATTAAATTGTTTCTGCAATTTAATTCCGTTATCTATCTTTTCCTTGAAGCTTTAAGTCAACTTAATTGTGTGATCTTTTATATAGCCTGCTTGACTATCAGCAGTCTATAGTGCGTGCACCCTGTAACCGAGTCATAGGATACCTCGTTGTCCAGGCAGGACTCTTGATGGTTTAGGGTGGTTTGTTGCCTGGGTTTATAGATAAGGGTTGGATCTAGCGTTTTCCGTTGTTGCTTGTTGCCGCATACCTAGTCCAATAGAAAGAGCCCAGTGTTTATATATCCCAGGACGTAACAGTTCCCGCAGGCCGATGCCCACTGGCGGTTGGGTATGCCTCTAGGTGATTCACGGGGTGGGTCCCCAATAGAATCTGAGCTTAGGATTCAGGCTGAGGAGAGAAAGGCCATACGTGAGGCTGAGCTTCAGGTTGAGGCTACGAAGTACTGTGCAAACATAGAGCTTGAGAAATCTCGGGTGGAGTCGACAGGGCAGCGTCTCAGTTCTGGGAATCGAGGTCTTGATCAGTCTTTATCGCACCTTCTTAAGTTAGTCCCTGCATTTGACGAGTCGGGTGTCACCGAGTTTTTCCTGCGTTTCGAGAAGAAGTGCCGGGAGCACCAATGGCCCGAGGTTAAGTGGGCAGCCCTTGTTTCCTCTAGGTTGGTTGGCAAAGGACTCAAGGCATATGATGCGTTGCCCTTGGAGTCTTGCATCGATTATGAGGTATTGAAGGAAGCTGTTCTGTGGGCGTACGAGTTACAACCAGAGACATATAGGTTGAAGTTTTGGGGTGTCACGAAGGGTCGTGAGTGCACTTTTCTAGAACATGCTCGGGAACGGTCTGATGCTTTGAGAAATTGGCTGAGGTCAGAGAAGGTGACGAGGTTTGAAGAGCTTGAGCAGTACTTCCTTCTAGAGCAATTTTTTAAATGCACAGCTGGCGACCTGACTTTGAACCTCAAAGAGAAACATCCTAAAACTCTACAAGAGGCAGCTGAGTTGGCTGAGTTGGCTGACCTGAGATTATCGCTGATTCGTGGGTGCGTGTCTGCACAACTGACCGATGCCGTTAACAAGGGGCGCAACACTCCACCCCCCCGAGTCAGTGATGCAACATTTAATAACAAAAGTAAGAGCAAAGATACTAATTTTGATCACAAACCAAAAACCGTCCCGTTTAAGAAAGGTCAGGGCCCTTCCCCACCTCAGGGGAAGTCCAAGGGTGAAGTAGAGTGTTTTAAGTGTCATAAAAAGGGGCATTTTGCACGTTCCTGCCCTAGTAACCAACCTACAGCAGTCGTGTCTTTGGCTAGCAACATTGGGGTGTCTCTGAGGTCTTCTGCATTTACCCGGGGTGATATGTCAGATGCTGGGGCACAGCCAGTGAAGGAGTGTCCGGAAGGCTCGAAACCTGTCCGCGATGCTTTTTGCGACCATAGAGGGCGTGGCTGCGTGAGTTGGGCTGGTTGCAAGCATGGGTTGGAGTTGTTGCGTGATACAGGTGCATCCCAGACTCTGATGAAAAACTTTACAGGCCAACCTATAAACGCGGCACGTGTAGTTGTGGTGCAGGGTATTAACCCTTTACGAGCGGCCTATGCGGTTTATTTATATGTACCGCCCAGCGGGGTGTTTTTAGCCAAAATAGGGCTGTTTACGTGATCATTTTCATGCCTAAATAAGACCCAGAACGTAAAACAAGTATCTATCCCTGAAAGGGCATAAACAGAGCTTTCGAATGACACCATAACGATCCTTTTATGATGGCTAGTTTTCTTGCAATAACCGTGCAACGCGAGTGCAAAAAGCAGGTAATTAGCCACTTTCCCGATACAATTCCGTATATAGCGAGTGAGAGAGGTAGGAGGGAGGTGAGATTCGTGTCAGTAGGTTCGCCGCGGTGGTCTGGAGCAGTCATACACTCGCTACTCTGCCACACTTGTCTCTCTCTCAGCAACATTACGTGCTGAAATTGCCACTCGAGTTATGTCGAGCGCCGCCACATAGTCCAGCTTTATTTAACTCGACTTAAGTTGCGCGCCGACTTTTAGGGGTTAATGCTACACGGTCATACCCGTTGGTTCGAGTGGAGCTGGAGGTTGATGGTGTGACACGAGAGATAGATGTTGGAATCGTAGAGAAACTGCCAGTAGAGGGCGTCGACCTTCTTCTCGGCAACGACTTTGCGGTGCCTACTTCTGAGGTTCCACCCTTAGTCGTTGCCGAGAGGGCGGCCGACGTGAGTAGGGAGGGGCAGGAGTTGGTCGAGAGGTGTCAATTACAGCAGATGGCGTGTGTTGTCACCCGATCTCGTGCATCTAAGGTGTCACAGCTTATTCCTCAGTCTCTAGACCAGCGGAGGAACGGTCGGAAGGAGAAAGCTAAAGTTGGGAGAAGTTTTGTGAGTTTTGATCCAGCGGCTCTTCTTGGCGACTCAGTATTAGCACCAATGCTTAGGTCCGGAGTGGCCCCAGAACCTGTCACACTCGGTGAGGGGGTAGGGCGTGAGAAAACTCCGAGACAGCAACGTTACACACTTAAGCAAGATAGGATTGAACAGTCCAGTATCGGGGGAGGCCATAAGTTGCTCCGGGAGCACTTAGATAGATTGGCTCCTTCGGATATCTGTCGGCTGCAGATAGATGATCCTGAGCTTCAGAAGTGTAGTAACGGTGCGATTGAACTTGAGGAGGACGGGAATGCAAAGCCGGGGGACTTCTTTCGTGTGGAGGGCATATTGTACAGGCGTTTTCTAGATCCCAGACGGAGTTGGGAGGGTGGGTCGAGAGTGGTTGACCAGTTGGTAGTGCCTAGTGTGTGCCGTGATAGCCTACTGAGGTTGGCGCATGATGTACCGTTGGCAGGGCATTTGGGTGTACGTAAGACGGTAGCAGCATTGGCGAAATTGTTTTGGTGGCCAGGTATGAAGGCACATGTGGCGTCATGGGTGGCAATGTGCAGTACCTGCCAGACAGTAGGTAAACCAAACCAGTGTATTCCCAAGGCTCCGTTACACCCTATTCCTGTAATCGGGCCACCATTCAGTAAGGTTATAATCGACATGGTTGGCCCTCTACCCCCTACTAGTGCAGGCAACAAGTACCTCCTCACAATCATGGATGTTGCCACTCGTTATCCGGATGCATACCCCATGCGAAATGGTACTGCTAAGACTGTTGTTCGTAACTTGCTATTGTACTGTTCTAGGTACGGGTACCCGCAGGAATTGCAGTCAGACCAAGGGTCCAACTTTACTTCTAACCTTTTCAAACAGACCATGCACCAGCACGGTATCAGTACAGTTGTCTCTTCAGCCTATCACCCAGAGAATCAAGGGGTGTTGGAGAGGTGGCACTCGACTCTGAAGAGCATGCTGCGTTGTTACTGTGTTGAGAATGGCAAGGATTGGGATCTTGGGTTGCCCTATGTATTATTCGCTGCTCGGGAGGTACCTGGTGAAAGCCTAGGTTTCAGTCCCAATGAGTTAGTTTTCGGACATCAGGTCAGAGGCCCCCTCAACATGGTTAGAAAAATCTGGGAGGGCACAGTAAAACCATGTTCCATGTTAAAGTATGTCCTCGAGAGCAGAGAGAGAATGCTGAGAAGCCTAGAGTTGGCAGGTAGGAATTTGGTAGGGTCGCAAGCACTTATGAAGGACAGGTACGATGAGAAGACAAAACTCCGGGAGTTTAAGGTGGGGCAGGAGGTGTTGATTCTGTTACCTCTGCCAGGTCATTCGTTGTCTACCAAGTACGCTGGTCCTTATAAGGTGGTAAAAAAGATCTCTGACCTGGACTATCTTGTGGCTACTCCAGATAGGCGTAAAAAGAATCAGCTGTGCCATGTGAATCTGGTGAAAGAGTTTGTGAGGCGCCCCCCTGAGCCTCTCGCTGTCCCTGTGTTGACCTGCAGCGGTCATGGAGGAGAAGGAGTGAGGGACAGTGAAGCCCAGGTGGAGGATAACTGGGAGTGTCATGTCTCTGCTGACCAGTGGGCGGGGAACTCCAGACAGGTGGCTGACGATGCTCTAGTGCACCTGCCTGAGCAGCAGCGCGCAGCCGTGCAGCGCCTGTTTGCTTCATACCCCACTGTGTTTGCAGAGCATCCAGGCCTCACAACTCGAGTGGTGCATGACGTGGATGTGGGAGATCACCCCCCCTTTAAATCAGTATCCTACAGAATTCCACCCATTAAACTCCCAGCCCTCAGAGCGGAGTTAGAGTATATGTTGGAATGGGGGCTGATTGAGAAGGGGGCAGTTAGGTGGACATCTCCTGTCACTCTGCAGCCCAAGCCTGACGGGAAGGTTCGCTTCTGCATTAACTTTCGGAGATTGAACGGGTTGAATCCCACCAATGCTTACCCCCTTCCCCGTGTTGACGATAGTGTAGACAAGATTGGTAAGGCACAGTTTCTAACTAAGGTAGACCTAGTGAAAGGCTACTGGCAGGTGCCCTTGTCTGAGCGGGCGAAGGGGGTATGCGGGTTTGTGGTTGATGGGAACACCTATGGTTGCAATGTGATGCCGTATGGCCTTAAAAATGCCCCAGCAACCTTCCAGAGTCTTATGAATGAGTTAGTAGCTGACATCCCTAACTGCACTGTCTACCTAGATGACGTTATAATCTACGATAACAACTTTGAGAGTCACTGTGAGCACAAAGAAGCCTTGTTTCGGAAGCTCAGTGAGGCCAGCTTGGTGGTCCATCTGGGCAAGTGCGACTTTGTCTGGGCAACTGTGCAGTATCTTGGGTTTGTGATCGGGTTAGGCCAGGTGTGCCCCCCCAAAAACAAGATACAGGCTATTAACCAGTTCCCCAGGCCGTCCACCAAGCGACAGATCATGAGATTTTTGGGCATGATCGGTTACTATCGCCGCTTCATTCGGGGTTATTCTACTGTGTTAGCTCCCCTGACAGATTTGCTAGCAAAAGAGAAAAAGTTCAAGTGGGCACCTGAGTGTGAAAGGGCTTTTTCGCTGGTCAAGCACCTACTATGCACTCACCCAATCCTCAGGGCCCCTGACTTTGGAAGACCGTTCCAGCTGGCAACAGATGCCAGCGGTGTAGGGGCTGGTGCCGTCTTAATGCAAACAGACGAGGAAGGTTTGGAGCATGCAGTCAGTTTCTTTTCCACAAAGTTTAATTCCGCTCAGAAAAACTACTCTGTGGTGGAGAAAGAACTGCTGGCAATAGTGTTGGCGCTCAGGCACTTTGAAGTATATGTTCCTGCCTACGGGCCAGTCGTGGTGATTTACACCGACCACCACCCTCTTAAATCTCTGAACCAATTACACAACCGGAATATGAGGCTGACATGTTGGTCACTCATGTTGCAAGAATACAATCTAGATATTCGCCATATTGCCGGTTGTGAGAATGTGATTGTAGACTGTTTGTCGAGGGTGGAGGATCCGGCGTAGATCACCACAGGTATGTGGGTTTGAGTGGAGAAAAACCAGGCTTGCCCCTGTAGAGCAGCCATCAAAAACAACATTAAAATTAAATCAAAAAATCACATAAAAACTTTCTTTTTGATGGTTAATTGTAAGTTGCCAATGTTATAGCTAAACTCCTAAGTTGAACCTGTCTTTCACTTAGTAGGCTGGGCTCTGTGAAGCTCGCTCAGGGAGCATAGCAGGCTAAATTATACTATTGTGTTTGGGAGGGGTTGTAAGATTTTCTTTATGCTAATATGTTGTTTTATTTAAGATTGAGCTTTGCATTTCATTTCTGGTGGAGTGGTTAGGTGTGGCGGGTCTTGCCGGCATTCTGCCTTATCAGATATGGTGCTCGCCTAATGTTGAGCCTCCCATATCTTGGGCAGGGTGTGACGTCTACCAGCGTTGGCAGAGCGCCACTAGCGCTCGCCAGGGACATCAAAATGGGCTACAGTTATCAGAGAATGTTGTTCTTTCTTTCCTAGTAATCGCATTGTCACAGACAGTCTCGTCTGTGACAATGGGTTATATTTTATATCAACAGTAGTGATAATAGTACCAGCGTGTGAATGAGAAAGACTTTCAGAGCGAGGAGGTAGTGAGTGTCTGTATGTACGGGTGCATTCCTGCCTCTCGCTCGCCATTGGACGGCGTGTCTTGCTGTGTCACGTGACACCTGCTGTCTGGTGACGTCTCGGCCCGTGATTGGCCGACCTTCGCGCCTTTGCGGGCTCCTGTGTAACTTACCTCCTCCATGAGGGTCCCCAGGAGCTGTCCTCGTCAGGACAGGCTTGGCGCGCGTGCTTCTAACATCCCTTTGCATACTCTCTCCCGTTCACCACCTTTATCAATGTTTCTCTCACTCGATTCTCTCTTTCCATACTCTAACCTTTATTAACTGCACAACACTCCCCTTGGGTTCTGCATATGGTTTTCATAGCCGGCCCATTGTATTGCATGCGCCGTCCTCAGAGATATTTACATGTACTTAGAATAGGTTTGAGGGTTCTTAGTTAGTATAGGTTAAGAACTCTGTGTGTCTCCATTATTGATTTAGTGTTTCTGCTCTTTTATTTAATGCTAGACTGGGATAAGGTAACTGTAGTTGTTGTCTCCGATGTGTGTACGGTTTGCTTATACCTACACGACTTCGACCGGTCCTGTGGTAGCCTGGGTTGTCTTTTCGGTTGCGTCCTTTGCGAGTGCAGCATTGTGTTGACTGAGGGTTTTAGCTTGTACCAGTTCCACACTTTGCTGCCTCTTTGCTTGTCTTTAGAGGGTCGCCAGGATAGAACCAGATACTTGTGATCTGGATCTATCGAGAGAGCACCCTAGTCAATTAACGTAACTTAAAGGATGCAGTCTTAAGGACATCGCTAGGCTACGAGCCTGTCTTGCTCAACCCCAGTTCCTTACCTAGAGTATCCCATCTAGACATTATTAATCGAGTAGACACTTGTTAGTATTTAAAATAAGCTCTTTGATATGTACGCATTATTATTCACAGCATTTATTAGTCTAGGTTGTTGTTGAGCCACACAACCATAGCAGACTGTTTCGTTGATGAGGAAGTACTTCTTTTAGTGTCGAGCATTGCTACCGTTGCGCATTTATAGTACTCTCGTGTCAGTTAACATTATATGTCCTATCTTTTTGTGTATTCGATTTACAATTGTGGTATCCTGCCTCCTGCCTTTATATAGTTCAAGATCAGTACGAGCATCTTAGGAGCATCAGACTTTCTTCAGAAGTTTCCATGTCTATGCTGTAGGACTATACTTCACTTTCTTTCAGATAGGAATGAAGAGTTTATTGTTGTTTAGAGTAACTGTATCGAAGCATCTTTGTATTGTATTAAATCTTGCAGTGATTTAATTAATCTTTCCATAGATTCCTTTTTTTGCATTTTAACGTCACTTGCATCTTGTTTGTTATCAGGCTATACCAGTGTCGGTTAGCCTGAAGTAGAGTACATTTATGCCCAGTTAAGGATACCCCGCTATCGCAGATTAACCCTGGAGGGTATAGGTGTTCTGTTCGCCGGCATATAAGTTCGAGGGTTTGGATCTAGTGTACCGTTGTTGCATAGTGCCCTATTATTAGTCCAATCATTGAGTGCCCTTGTTTAATTCGTAGTCCCGGTCGTAACAGTACAAACATATATTATACTGTACAAATATTGTTAAGGTTAGAACTAAATTCTACAGAGTTATAGTTCTTTTTATGGGAACACATGCGTGTCCCCAAAAGTATCATGCATAAATCTTAAGGAAAAGATCTGGTCATGAGAAAGCAGACTTTCTTGATGTCACGCACTGCTTACAATCTTTTGTATTTTTTTATATATTGTTTACATACAATAAAACTTCAAAAAAAAATGTTATACGGATTATTTTGTCCTCTGAGATTAGGATATTGTCACGAATGTCCCCCTCCAGACTTGGTATTCAGGCAATATCGTCAATGATGGAGGGGCCACTATTAAATTATAGGTTTGATTCCCGGAGGGAAGTAGAGAAAACCTAATATTTAGTAGTGCCCCGTAATCATTGACAATAAAATGACCCTCCCATCCATCCCACTTCCCATTCGTTGATTTCTAGAGTTGTATCTTGGTATATCAATGAAGGACGAAGATGGCCGCTAGGGGGCCTGGAGTCGGGGAAGCAAAACGCAAGAAATCCACATATGGAAAGTCATATGATAACAAATATTAGGTTAACTTTTATTTTATATTTTACAGAGTGTTTTCTGTAGGGTACCCAATCATAATGACGATCCCATAAGGGAATTAAGCGTGCACTTATGAAGAGTACTCCATGATCCTTCCGCGCGGTAGATTCAAAATGCTGACGCGGGATGTTGAATGGAGACTATTATACTAATAGGGCAATATCGTCAATGATTACGGGGCCCTACTAAATATTAGGTTTTCTCTACTTCCCTCTGGGAATCAAACCTATAATTTCAGCATCAGGTGTGTTGGTAAAATTGTTAAGATGGTTGAGAGTGAGATCGGAGCTCCATAAATCCTCTTTCGGGTATTGTGTAAAAACCTATTCCTACATATGTTCATAGATAGTATTGTGTAACATTACTTGATTATCAATAATACTTTAATATATTCCTGGATTAAGAATGAGATATCTGTAGGACCTATTGATATGTTTTTGTACATTTTCAAAATATTCCATTTAAATGTGAAATATTCCTCTAAATATAACTCAAAACAATACTGGTTCACAATTCACATAGTGGCGTTTCATTTTCATATCCGTGTTGTCAAATATTTAACGTAACGTGAGTGTGTGTGTGTGTGTGTGTGTGTGTGTGTGTGTGTGTGTGTGTCTTTACAATAGTGCTGGGATGTTGCGTGGTCTACAACATTGTGTGTGGTACATTAGGGGAGATGGGTAGTTTTTCTGGTCCCCCTTCTTCTTAGTGTTTAGCCCCATTAGTTTTCCGATTTTATGATGGTCGGCCGGCCCATTAGCTTGGCGATTTTAAGACCTTTCACCCCATTTCGTTGTCAAATTGTTAAGACTTATGGTGCCACATAGGTGTCGATTTTTTCCTGGCGAGCGATAGCGAGCCTGTAACTTGAAGAGCAACCTGCCTTCAGCCGCGACATTTTTCTACCGACAAATTTACAAATTTATCTTGAAGGGGGATCTAGGGGGTGTTTTCTTAAAGCTTGATGGAGGTGAGAAAACTAAATAAATAATGAATAAATAGAAGACAAAAAAGAACACTAGCCCCTAAAGTATGAGTTATGTTAGCCCAATATCTCAGCTGATATGACGCACAGACACACAAATGCACACACTGCAATACACACACACACACACACAAACACACCTTCACACACACCAATACACACACACATACTGTACACATTACAACACACATCAGTATAAGCCTTTCAACGTTGTATAGTTTTTGCCTCAACATTTCTTAAGGGGAGGAAGACCGTTTTTCTGGACCCCCTTCTCCCTAATGTTTAGCCCCACTAGTTTTGAGGTTATAAGACGTTCGGCCCATTAGTTTGGCGATTTTAACACATTTCGCCCCATTTTGTTGTCAATTTTAAGACCTTTCATGCCATTTAGGTGTCGATTATTTTCTGGCGAGCGATAGCGAGCCTACAATTTTAAGAGGAACCGGCCTTCGGCCGGGAAATTTTTCTACTGAAAAATGTACAAATTTATCTTGAAGGAGGATCTAGGGGGTATTTTTCTTAGCTTGATGGAGGTCTAGGGAGGAAACTAAACAATAATATATGAATAAATAAATTAATAGACCAAACAAACGGCCAGTCTCCCCTTATGCATTAATAGACCAAACAAACGGCCAGTCTCCCCTTATGCATTAATAGACCAAACAAACGGCCAGTCTCCCCTTATGCATTAATAGACCAAACAAACGGCCAGTCTCCCCTTAAGCATTTACCTTCCCAGAACTACCTTTCAGACCGCCAGTATGCCTTTGATCCTGGCTAAAGTTGAACGATTGTATGCAGTTTAAGAAGGACCTACCGTATGTTGTTCAGAGGGTTTATTGACATCGTATTTACACCTTTGAGTCATAGAGGTAGATTATATGCCAAAGAAAAGAGTCCAATGGTAACAAGAATATGATGATAATTACGTCATGGTGCTAAAGGGGTTAAGGGTCGCTCTACTGGTGTTCTTCTTTCTTATCTTACTAACTCTTGGTCATACTCCATTCGGGACTTCGGTGAGACTTTTTCTGTTGCACTAGACATATCGAAAGCCTTCGATAGAATCTGGCACAAATCCCTTATTTCCAAACTACCCTCCTAGGATTTCTATCCCTCCATCTGTGCCTTTGTCTCTAATTTCCTTTCCGGCCGTTCCATAGCTGCGGTTGTGGATGGCCACCGTTCACTTCCTCAACCTATCAACTCCGGTGTTCCTCAGGGTTCTGTCCTATCTCCAATCTCTTCCTATTAAATTATTCATTAACGACCTTCTCAACTGCACCCCCAGTCCCATTCACTTATAAGCTGACGACTCTACATTACGCTATTCAACTAGCCTTCCACAAAACCATTCACCACAGGAACTCCAAAATTCATGTCTACACGTCGCCCCCTTCAAGAAAACTATGACTTACTCTTCAACAACACACAAATTAACCCTTCATCTTCTCTTAATATTCTTGGTGTCTCTTTTTCTTCTGATCTCTCTTGGAAGGATAATTTTACCACTAGCTAAAACAGCTTCCAAGAAACTGGGTGTACTCAACTGCCTCCGGGGGTTCTTTACCCCTGCTTAGCTTCTTGCTCTGTACAGGGGCACAGTGCATCCATGTATTGAGTATTGTTCACACGTATGGGGAGGATCCTCTCACACAGCACTACTTGACAAAGTGGAAAGGAAGGCCTTCCATCTCATTAACTCCCGCCCACTCACCAATTCTCTGCAGTTGCCCTCTGTCAGTCGCATTGTTGCATCTCTCTCACTATTCTACCACTATTGCAATAATCAATGTTCCTCAGAGCTCTTTCACTGTATATCACCCCCTATTCGTAGAGCACGTAACACTCGTCTTGCAACACAATCCCACCTTTACTCTGTGCAGCTCTCCAACCCAAGAGTGAAACGTTATTCTTAATCTTCTATTCAACAGCTGAGCTCTGGAACTCTCTCCCAGAATCAATCTTTCCCTCTTCCTATGATTTAAATTGATTCAAACTCCGTGTGTCCAGGCATTTTGGCTCCAACGTCCCTTGATTTTGGTCCTGTCACTCTTTCAACTCTGGGGGAGGCACTCGCTACAGGCAGTTCTGCCTGTTGTCTCCCTCACTCATAAAAAAAGGTATAAACAAAATGTAATATCCTGCTATATTTATTCAAGTCGACGATCATTGCTATTATCCAAGTCACACGCTTCATTCTTTCGCAATATAAAATGCACACAGACCCGTATAATTTCTGATAGCTTTAAAGGGGAGATATCCACTAGAGGGATTTATATTTTCAGGACCCCTTTCTCCCTCATGTTTAGCCGCATTGTTTTTGAAATTTCAAGACGTTCCCTCCATTAGTTTGGCGATTTTAAGCCCGTTCGCCCAATATATGTGTCAATATCAAGACTGTTCGTGCCATTTAGGTATCGATTTTTTTCCTGGCGAGTGATAACGTGCCTGTAATTTGAGAGGAACCGGCCTTTGGCCAGTACATTTTTCTACCAAAATTTACAAATTTATCTTGGAAGAGGGTCTAGGAGGTGTAATTTAAAGCTTGATGGAGGTCTAGGGAGCAAACTAAAACAATAATAAAATTCACCCAAGTCACCTGCTTCATTCGTCGCAATAAAAAAAAAAAAAAAAAAAAAATGCACACAGACCCGCGTATTTCCTGATAGCGTTAGAAAATATTGTCCCGGTTCTGTGGCTGTTGTACTGAAGTGGTGGCGTTGTTGTTGTTTTTGTACCGAAGCGTTCAGCGCTCTTCTATTCTTCCTGACAGGTATATTTCCTTTAACACACCTGCTCCGGATACCGAACTCCAGGTATTTTTCATCGTAACACGAATATTGAGCTCTTTATTGTTATACTGATTGCAGTGAAGAGTATGATCTAAAGAAATCTAACTAATATTAACCATATGTAATAAACTGTATCTACTGTATATAGTTAAATTAGATAATTTGTCTTGCGTGTTTATATATATATATATATATATATATACCGGTATATATATATAATCCCCCATTTTCTTGTACATAAGAACATAATATATAATATATAAGTAAAGACAAAATCAATATCAAAAGACCTGATACTGCCTAGCAGGGTTCCGATTCCAACTGTTACGATCCAGGTTCTCAAAGACACAGGGCTCTTCAACATTGGACTAGATAATGGCAAAAAGCAACAACGGTAACACTAGATCCAACCCCTGCCTTAAACACTGGAAAACAAAACACCATTACCGCCCTGAGTCGTGCCTGGACAACGAGGTATCCTATGACTCGATAACTGGTGCACACACACTAGGCTGACGCTCAATGAAACAGCCTATTCTCAAACAGCAAAAGATTACTCGATTAGGTTACACAAAGAAAAGATAGTTAACGTGATTAATTAACGTTACGGTAGATACTCAAATAACTGGCACTCCTGTATTAAAGAAAGTGCAATGCTAGTCCTGCAACATCAACTGGAAACTTCTGAAATAAGTCTGATGCTGGGAAGATGTTCGTAAAGAATCTTGAACAATTATAATGCAGAATACGGGTCACAATAAATGCTAGGACATATAGTAATAATAGGCAGGCGAATAATAAAGACTGCGCAAAGGTAGTAATGCTCGACAACTAAAGAAATGCTTCGTGACACAACGCAACAGCCTACTAGGGTTGTGCAACTCAACAACAACCTCGTCTCAAAAGTGCAGTGAATAATAATGCTGCATACATATAATGGGGGCTTATCTCTAACCAGTGTCTGCTCAGTTAATAAAGTCTAGCGGGGGTATCAAGGCAGGGCAACAATGGGCGAGCATGCGGCTCGTAGCCTAACGTTGTCCAAGGGTGGTATAATGAAGATAACGTTATATGACGGGGATGCTCTCTTGATAAATCTAGGTCTCTAGTACCTAGCTCTATCCTGGCGATCCCTCAGAAGTCAACACAAAGAGGCAGCACTATGTTGTGAGGGATAGGCTATGGCCCTCTCACACCACAGCGCTGTGCTCGCAAAGTAAACCAACCCGAAGACAACTTAGGCTCCCACAGTACCTGTCGATGTCGTGCAGAGCTTAGCTAACACTGCACACATCGGAGACAACGACACAGTAACCTTACCCCTAGTCTAGCTTTAGATAACCAAGCAGAATCACTCAACACCTTGCAAGGGAGACATATACCGGTCTACAACCTTCCCGAGAGAGGACACATACGGAAAAGTCCGTCTCTCTAAACCTCAATAAAGCATAATACCTCCTTAACCTAATACATGGAAATATCTGAGAACTTCGCGTACAATACGACTGGTCGACGGTGAACGTCTATGCTGAAACCAGAAGGGATGTTGAGTTTAATAAAGATTAGAGAATGAGAAAGGAGAAGTCGAGAGAGATAAATAGTATGCAAAGTAGCGAGTATGGGGGACAGAATTGCAAAGGATGTAGGCGATACCGTGTCAGGCAAGCTCTGAGCTGGTAAAAAACACGAGGCCGCGACGGGAAGGGACTAGTTGACCACCCGGCCGCCAACGCCGTCAGCGCCCAAGCGAGCCCCGTCATAGCTCACCTCGCTGCCGGGTGTACTCCCTCACACTCCCTCGCTTGCCTCCCACACAAGCAACATTTATATTATAGCGAATATAAAATATAAGGCGCGGTCACAGACCAAAACAAAGACCATTTCTAGACGGTCTGTGGCAACACGACACTAATGAAATAAAGCAGATCATTCTAGGACAACTGTAGCCTATCCCCCCATCCTGGCGAGCGCTAGCGAGCTGCAATGCCCCACGCAACCATTCTGCTAACGCCGGGAGGCGTCACACAACATTATGGAGCAAGAGAGATAATAATCCTGTTCCCAATACTCAGAGTAGTGCTGTAACACCATTATAACCACAGAGAGAGAGAGAGAGAGAATGTTGACATGATCTATTTATGTTTGGTTACTGATATAACTTTATGTGTAGGAAATAATAACACTATCATAATTATAATAGTGAGAGAGAGAGAGAGAGAGAGAGAGATGTTGATATGATCTATTTATGTTTGATTACTGATATAACTTTATGTGTAGGTAATTATAACACTATCATAATTATAATAGTGAGAGAGAGAGAGAGAGAGAGAGAGAGAGATGTTGACATGATCTATTTATGTTTGGTTACTGATATAACTTTATGTGTAGGAAATTATAACACTATCATAATTATAATAGTGAGAGAGAGAGAGAGATGTTGACATGATATATTTATGTTTGGTTACTGATATAACTTTATGTGTAGGAAATTATAACACTATCATAATTATAATAGTGAGAGAGAGAGAGAGAGAGAGAGAGAGAGATGTTGACATGATCTATTTATGTTTGGTTACTGATATAACTTTATGTGTAGGAAATTATAACACTATCATAATTATAATAGTGAGAGAGAGAGAGAGAGAGAGAGAGAGAGAGAGAGATGTTGACATGATCTATTTATGTTTGGTTACTGATATAACTTTATGTGTAGGAAATTATAACACTATCATAATTATAATAGTCAGAGAGAGAGAGAGATGTTGACATGATCTATTTATGTTTGGTTACTGATATAACTTTATGTGTAGGAAATAATAATTATATAATAATAATATTGCATGGACTACATTTAAAGGAGTACACCACCGAGGACTGTAGAGAATCGGGGAGTCGGTCTTTAATTTTAAAGAAGTGAGACAAAGTTTGGGGAGATTTGAATACCACTCTCCACTTAATACCACTTAAACTCGAGACACAAAAACATGACTTTCACTTGCGAGACAGAGGAAGACAATAAATTGCCATTTTTATATGTTCTAGTGGAAAAACAGAATAGCTCATTTAGTACTTCTATATATAGAAAGCCAACCTTTACAGGACTTACAACAACATTTAATTCTAGCATTCCCATACAATATAAGAAAAATATAATTATTACTTTAGTCACCAGAGCCTACCATATATGTTCGTCTTACATGTCCGTCCACCTCGAATTTGAATTCGTACGTAAAACACTGAAACTTAATGGCTTTCCAATAAATTTCACAAATACCTTGATTCGTAAGCAACTAAATAAATTAAGAACCTCCTCAACTCCGATCCTTACAGCTCAGAAAGCCATTGTTTATTTCCCTATCCCATTTCTAGGCAACAAATCATATTCAATTCGAAATAAAGCCGCTAAATTGATTCGTGAACATTACCCGCAAATATCACTGAGAGTGGTATTCAAATATCACTGAGAGTGGTATTCAAATCTCCCCAAACTTTGTCTCACTTCTTTAAAATTAAAGACCGACTCCCCGATTCTCTACAGTCCTCGGTGGTGTACTCCTTTAAATGTAGTCGATGCAATACGACTTATATTGGTCAGTCCAAGAGACATCTCACCGCCAGGATCTCGGAGCATCGGGGTAGGTCATTTAGAACTAACCGACCTCTTTCAAATCCTTCCTTTTCTGCCATTCGAAACCACTCTGAATCATCTGATCACCCCATAAAACCCTCCGATTTTTCAATTCTCACCACTGCCCCAAACACAGTCACACGACTCCTGTCGGAGACCCTGCTCACCCAGTAACATAAACCCAGCCTGGGTGTGCACGACTCTTCCACTCCTCTACTCTGTTTCTAATATGTAAAGGTTAGTTCTTATAATTATGAAAACATTTGTACTTCCCCCCCCCCCCCTCCTTTTATTGCTCACATAATATTTCTTCGTCTCTCATTTTATTCTTTCACTTTACTAGTTCTAATATGTATTAGGTTATTATTTTTATAACTATTAATTTTAAGTATTCTTCTAGATTTGTTAAATTTAATTATTAATAAGAATATTTACATTAGAAAATTACTCTGCCATTCATGTAGGCTTTTATTTCATTTCAGTTCAGGTCTGAAGATGGTTTATGCTTAAACCGAAACGTTACCAAAATAAACATATTTGTACCAGCGCTGGTGTTGATTTATATATATATATATATATATATATATATATATATATGAGATCATCGTCCAACAAATAAACTCTTCCCCCTTAATTCATCGGGGTCAGTTCCTGGCCTTTATTTGCTTTTGTATTATGTATTTGGGGCATAACAAGACAGAAAGAGAGAGACAGAGAGAAAGAGATAGAATGTGTATGTCACACAGTATGTGTGTGTGTGTGCATGTGGGGTGTCTGTGTCTGTGCATCGAGTAAATTGCAAAACATATTATACTGTATACACAAACATATTATACTGTATACACAAACATATTATACTGTATACACAAACATATTATACTGTATACACAAACATATTATACTGTATACACAAACATATTATACTGTATACACCATATTATACTGTATACACAAACATATTATACTGTATACACAACATATTATACTGTATACACAAACATATATACTGTATACACAACATATTATACTGTATACACAAACATATTATACTGTATACACAAACATATTATACTGTATACACAAACATATTATACTGTATACACAAACATATTATACTGTATACACAAACATAATACACAAACAAATATACTGTATACACAAACAAATATACTGTATACACAAACAAATATACTGTATACACAAACAAATATACTGTATACACAAACAAATATACTGTATACACAAACAAATATACTGTATACACAAACATATTATACTGTAAACACAAATTATGTCCACGTCATCTGGCCGCGTTTCGGATGTTAGTGGGCCATGCGCTATATATAGAAAAGTCTGCTCCCGACACAGACTTCCTCAATAGCTCCTGGTGACCTTTTCTTCACTGGGTTCGAAAGGTTCTTAAAGGAAATTACATTCAGGAAACACAAATACTGTTACTAACGTCGTAGGATAGAGGGATCGCGATTTGTTTCCCTGAACTTAAACCGGTATCACACGAGAGCTTTATAGTCAACATTCGATTATCAAATATATTCTGGCAACATTTCTGGAATATTATTTACTGGTATCGAACACTAGACTGGTGGTAGATGAGTTTAGGTAACCGAAATATATTAAATGTTAACCTCATAAGCTGCCAGACCAGTGTTGAGGGTAAATGTTGAGGGAAAAAGCGCTCGTGGTGATACCGCCTTTAGATATTCTGACGTTTATGCTTGATATTTAGGCTACAAATACAAAAACATGGATGACATTATTTCTTCCTTGGCACAATCATATCCTATGTGCCCACAAAAATTCATCAAGATTGTTTCATATCTTTGATAGCCGTCTACGCTGGCGGAGGTATGAGCTCTACCGATCACCTCCTACATTGAATCCTACAAACAGCCTCGAAAGGATCAATATATATATTGTTGCTTGTTTTCCTTTGTACTCTTTTGAATCACTCGCTCGCCAGGAAAAAACTAAGTGGCACGAAATCTTTATATTTAATGGAAATCGGCCTAAATGTTTTAAAATCGACAAACTAATGGGCCGAACGTCATACAAACTAATGGGCCGAACGTCATACAAACTAATGGGCCGAACGTCATACAAACTAATGGGCCGAACGTCATACAATCTGAAAACTAATGGGGCTAAAGGAAACTAATGGGGCTAAAGGAAACTAATGGGGCTAAAGGAAACTAATGGGGCTAAAGGAAACTAATGGGGCTAAAGGAAACTAATGGGGCTAAAGGAAAAAGGGGGACCAGAAAAAAGACCCATCTCCCTTTAAACAAGGATAAATCTACAGTTATACTACCCCTATTTTGTCGCTATTCTGTTGGTACTAATTGGTTAATATTATTAGTAATAAACTTATTATGGTTTGATGATGCGTGGAAATGTATATTTGACTTGAAATAGATACATTGAAGTATTAGGCTGCTAGTATTACAAACCTTCGGCAAAGTGAGACTCGTCCGCGGTTTGTTTACAGTGGGTTGGGCAGCGGCGTACTAGTTGTTTGCCTCCTGCAGTCAATATATATGATGACAATAAGTCATGTGGGGTGAGGGTCCCTCATGGTGAACACGGTTTTTCAGAGGCTTGTAATTACTTCCAAACATTATATATTGATGAAAATTGACACAGAAAACTACAGTATATAAATCCATGGGAAAATTAGTGTCATTAATATACAAAAAATCAGTTTCCGGGTCTGCTGAACCATCCAAAAACAATGCTAAAGGGGGTGGTTTGAAGGGGGGAGATTTGGGGGGTATTATAACTGTAGATTTACCCCAAGTCTTCCTATGTGGTAGAAATATTAGCTCGATTATTCTAGTCTGTTTTGAGTTATGAGAGGTTAGGGGTTACGATTTCTGGCCAACCTAGAATGAACGGACTATAGTATCTATACCTGTAAATATTTGGCACATCCAGTCGCATTCTTAGAAGTGTGGGATGGGTGGAGTCTATCCCATATTGAACGAAGATATTGAACCCGAGTGTTGAGTAATGAAAACACTTGAAATCACCCTGTTTCTTAGAGATAGTAATGTGTCTCGTTTCCTTTAGTGCAAGGGAATGGAGTTATCGCAGAAAGGCTCCAGTCCTGACGTTATTCTTGACTTACAGTGTGATTGTTTAATAATCCAATAGGGTTGATAGCCTCTGAAGTCCTATTTTAATTAACTAACTAACTTTGGTTCATTAAGGTGTGGGGTTTGATGGTGGTAAAGTTTAAGAATATGGGCATTTGTATATCAAAATACCCATCCAATACTTCCAAGCTATTCTTATCCATATGCATGAGTTAGTTCAGCCTCAATAGTACGACCTCATGTTAGTATGAATTGAAATTAGATGGTTAGTAACAATATTAAGAGTTCGTACATACTCGTGCACTGTCATAATTATACATAATATATTGTTAAACATATTTAAACTATAGTAATATGAAACCTTACCTTTCGTTCTGAACTTAAGTAATATGAAACAATTACCTTTCGTTATAAACTAGTGATATGAAACCTTACCTTGCGTTCTAAACTTTAGTAATATAGCCTTACCTTGCTTTCTAAACTTTAGTAATATAGCCTTACCTTGCTTTCTAAACTTTAGTAATATAGCCTTACCTTTCGTTCTAAACTTTAGTAATATAGCCTTACCTTTCGTTATAAATTTAAGTTTTATGAAGACTTAATAATATTACCTTTCGTTATAAATTACAGTATATGAAACCTTACTTTTCGTTCTAAACTTTAAAAATATGAAGGCTTACCTTGCGTTCTAAACTGTAAAAAATATGAAACCTTACCTTTCGTAAAAATGTCAATCACAGAGATCGGTGGTGGGTTCGGTATAGGTCAAGTTTTTGCCGTGTGGCGTGGTGGAAAGCCCGAGAGAATCCCCCGCACACCCTCCCTCTTGCACTGCACGATCCACACTGGCACTGGCACTGTGGCAGACTGGGGCGGCTCGGGCCATATCAACTTGACCAAGTTCATCTCCATTGGACTCAGACTATTCAGTGTTGCCAATTGACCAACTGCGAGCTTCATGCTATAAGGAAGTTGGAGCTGTAGACATTGATATTTAGCAGAATTACCAGCTAAAATACGGTTCTAGTGTATTTATAAACACATAAAATCAAATTCAACATACTTAATTCTATCCATCAGAATCCTAGGTCAATATACAGGAGACGCAACAATTTAGGTAGCAAATATATAATGGTAGTGTTTGGTTCCTATCATCATATGCTTCATTTCTATATACTTTTTATCCCCGGAGAACACAACAATCTTGGGAATTTTCATTTTTTTTCTTGGGATTTTGTTTTGTTGGTCATTAACCTAACCAAAAAACCTAACCTAACCCAATAGCCCCAAAAAATATTTATGTTAGGTTAGGTTATGTTTTTTGGTTAGGTTAATGAAAACAAAAAAATCCCAATAAAAAATTAAAAATACCAAGATTTTTTGGTTTTTCCCGGGAATACAAAATATATAGAAATGAAGCATATGATGATAGGAACCCAAAACTACCATTAGAAATTTGTTACCTTTAAGGTGCGTCCACACTGGCAACATTTGGTCGTCAGACAAGTCGGAAACAATGTTTCAAACTCTGTGTTCGACATTGTGAGACATATCTACAACAATGAATGCAACAATGTTTGAATGAATGTTGGAGATATGTTGGCAACAGGAGTCGACTTGGTGAGGGTGTCTACACTTGGTCTGTGTAGACGGGAAGATCATGTCAGCGTGCGAAGACGCCTTGGCAGCAGCTGCTGCTGTAGTTGTTTTGTAAATAAATATGTCTGTGTCAGGGTAAATAGGGCCAGTTCCCTCATCCCTTAATCCAGGAAAAAAATATTGTATACCAGTATTTCCATTGTTATAATGTTGTATGTGTTCAAAGTATTACATTGTATATGGGACAGAATAAAATCAGTGAAGTACAATATATTATGAATATATTCTTACCTCCATTTCAGCGTCGTAAGTCTTGTGTGGCATGTGTTTGTCGGCCAAAAATATCATGCTTTTGAATCCAAACCACTGGCTTATGTAGGTGTCATCGGCTCCATTGCCAGATTTCTTCTCCTTTGTTTTTTTTTAAGCTCCCTTCTGAATTGTGTAATAAAGTTTCTATTTTTTTTTCTGGCCTCAACCCTCTCCACCTTCATATTTTCAGAGTTGTCTCGCCATGCATCGGCCCTCTTAAATGTGTGTTAATAATGAACGTGGGTGGGATCCCACAGTAGATTGTACCTACGGTAACAATCAATTATATGTACCATCTGTTACCTGGTCCAACCCATTATTGCTCTGAAGCCGCCGCTGTTAGAATGAGTGTGTGTGTCTGCCCAGATGTTTCCCAACCACGTTGGCTCGTCCAAACCAGGGTTACCAACATATTGTCTACAAAGTTGTACCAACTTGTCTGCAACTTTGTCTCCTTTACAACTTAACAACTTGTTGCCTACAATGTTGTGTGATGTGTTGTCGACTTGTTTTGTTGCCAGTGTGGACGCACCAATATTGTTGCGTCTCCTGTATATTTACCGAATCCTATATTAGTGTCTTCGTAGCGCAATGGATAAATGCACTGAATTTCGGTGTGAGCATCCTAGGTTGGAATCCCTGGACTGCCACATGTATTTGTTGATTTAATTAATTGAGTTTAGGAGCAAAGTCGGTTGGTGGAGGTAATATAGTAATTAATTCAGGTTTAACTATTAGTTAGGGTGAGTTCTTTCGAGACTGGGATATCCAAGTTCATACAAATACATATAAACAACACAATAGGGATACAGATAATATCGCAATATGGTTTGTAGTACAGTTTATTCACTTAGTTCCTAAATAGGCCTACATAAAACTGAGGGCTAAAGATGCTAACATAAGAATTCCATAGGGTACAACTTAATTAACTATATTCTAGCACGATCGCAGATATGGATGGAGATCAGTTATACTCAATGCAACTTAAATTGAATCCTTTGCTTTGGAATCAAATTAATCTTCTATTGTTGAAAGATTGTATGAACACCTAACCCTAGAAAAGGAAACCGGGGACACAGAGACCTCGGAAAAGTGCGCGCGCACATGTTTTCGCTTGTGGTGACGTGACAAGGCCAGCTAGCCACGAGGTTTGGTGAGGGAATGCCAGTCTAGAGCCTGCTTCCACCGAGTGCAGACGTACAGCCCCGTGCGTTCAGCCCCAGCAGCCCCAGCAGGCCCCTCGGGACGATCTGACCCCACCATTCCGGTTCTAAGGTACGATGTTTCGTTTTGGATTTTTTTGCTTTTGTGCTTTTGATACCTATGTTTATGTACCGATTTATGCCTGATAGTGCTTAAATGATGGATAGATAAATTCCCTAGCTTGCCATACCCAAACGATAGGCATTTGACCCCATTTAGTATTTTTATGAATATTTTTCCTAATTTTCAATTTTCTTGATTTTGAAAAGACCGCCATGGTACAATTTTTCGTCTTGGATTTTTTTGTTTTTGTTCTTGTGATACCAATGTTTATGTACCTATTTATTCCTGATAGTGCTTAAAAGATGTATAGATAAATTCGCTAGCTTTCCATACCCAAACAATAGGCATTTGACAACATTTAGTATTTTTTTATGAATATTTTTCCTAATGTTCAATTTTCTTGCTTTTGAACAGACTACCATGGCCAAGTCTGGCAAGCTTACAAGCTCGGAAATAGCGTCCCTGCTCGACCAACTGGAAGACGAGGAGGATGACACTATTGAATTTGTGGACTGTGGTGAAGATGTGACAATTGACCCAATAATCAGGCCCCTGGAAGACCTGCATGAGCCAAATTATGACTCGGATGACGAGTCTGATGGGGCCGACGAACAGGGACCTCCCCCTCCCAACGACCCGGACGACCCTCCCTCTCCCGTCCTAAACCCACCCTCTCCACCCTCACCTGGCTCACCCTCGCGCTCCCCACGTGCCAGCACACCAGTTGACAGTGATAACGCAGCATCTCCAGCCAGACCAGGCCCCACAGCAGCCCCTATGGTACCCCCTACAGGAGCCACGGCCCCTGCAGCCCCTGCATTCGACCCAATTTATAAGATTCCTGGCCCTAGGAACAAGGTGGTTGCCAGCGATGGCAGTAGTTGGATCAAGCAACCACCAGCAGCACACCGCCTATCAAAAAGAAAGAGAACATCCCAGGCGTACGTGGAGGGGCCAGCACCACACACCTTCATAGCTAACACTGTGCCAGATATCTTCTCGTTGTTTCTCGACCCAACTATGTTGGCCATGATTTGTGTCCACATAAACACATTCATCAAGAAAGTGAGGGACAGGATGAAGAATGTCACGAACACCCACAGCGACATAGGGCTGATTGAACTGAGGGCACTTTTGGGTGTTCTGATCATATCAGGGTCCAAGAAAGATAACCATATTTCAGCCGAGGAGATGTTCAGCAGCAGTTTAGGGTGTCCCCTTTATAGGTGTGCCATGTCGGAGACCCGCTTCAGTTTCCTGATGAGATATCTCAGATTTGATGAGGCAACAACTCGCGTGGCCAGAAGACAGATGGACCGCTTCGCTACCATACGTGAGTTGTGGGACCTCTTCATCAGTCACTGCAGGAGGAACTACATCCCGGGTGTTACGATCGGGTCTCGTATAAAACAAGGGCTCTTAATCACTGGACTAGAAAGGCACACAGCCACAACGGTAACACTAGATCCAACCCTCGAACTTATAATGCCGGCGCACAAAAACACCTATACCCTCCAGAGTTAAATCTGCGATAGCGGGGTGTCTTATAACTCGGTATAAGTGCACTACTACTACAGGCTGATGGTCTCTGATACAGCCTGGTCACAACAACTGTTACGTCCTGGGATATATAAACACTGGGCTCTTTCTATTGGACTAGGTATGCGGCAACAAGCAACAACGGAAAACGCTAGATCCAACCCTTATCTATAAACCCAGGCAACAAACCACCCTAAACCGTCAAGAGTCCTGCCTGGACAACGAGGTATCCTATGACTCGGTTACAGGGTGCACGCACTATAGACTGCTGATAGTCAAGCAGGCTATATAAAAGATCACACAATTAAGTTAACTTAAAGCTTCAAGGAAAAGATAGATAACGGAATTAAATTGCAGAAACAATTTAATAACAAACTAGAAGAAAGTACATTTAACGTTACGTTAATTAATACAACTAATCACCCCTGCGTGAAAGAAGGTGAAAGCAAACAGTCCTCAAAACATCGTACCGGTAGACAAGATGCGGGGTTCTAAACTGCATGCGGCTACTGTAGGATCTGATGCTTAGCAAAGAAAGTACGTTACGGATTTAGAGAACTCTTAACTCATAAGCAGGAATAAATACTAGTGATAGGACTTACAGTGTGTAATGGCATAGGTATAATTAAATAAAGGCAGCAACTCGCAACATAACCACATACAGGTGTGCTTCTCACTCTTAGTCAGGCAAGCCTGCTCGGACAGAGTCTCTAAGCCACACCCTGACTCACAATGCTCACAAAAACGGTAAACTGTGGCACAATAACAAGCATACAGAGATGATAAACCCCTAGCTGTTAATCTGCCAGGTGGCAGAGGTCTAGCTGGAAGGATATAGGGTTCGGATACCCGGGCTGAGCCACCTGCTCTAGCCTAGGGACGTTCCCAAGTCTGTGCGCCAAATTACTCTAATTGAAAGGGTGCTCTCTTAAGAGACTCAGATCGCAAGTATCTGACTCTCTCCTGGCGACCCTAAAACAAAAGCAAGACGTGCTAGCGCAGTGCTGAGTGGACTAGGCAAGGGCCCTCACACAACACAACACTAGACACACAGGGACACAGACAAGAAAATGCCCCCAGACTCCCACGGGTATCCTAGTAAAGTCGTGCGGTTCCACAGGACTCGCACCAGCAGACTTTACTTAAAGGATCGCAAAAAGCCTCCCCTCCGGTCTAGCCCCTGCTAACCTGACACAAGAACACATTAGCAAGCATGAAACCACCAAATCTGAGACAACAAAAAAGCTTCCTAGGTCTCATTAACAATTACATCTCCGCATATGGCCCAAAATCCTATCTAATTATCTGAGAGCTCGTCGTTAATACAATAATAGATATAAGGTCTATCAAGGGGATGGGATAATTAAATAGATTGGTGAAGTAGTGGAAGGAAGGTATACAAAGTAAGAGGGAAAGTTTCTAAGTGGGGTTGAGAGGGATAGATATCAAGGGGGTCCGATGGGTACGACAGTGAGGTGAGCTCTGAGTCTTGAATCTGTCTGGACCCCGCCCTAGGCATGCAGAATACATCCCATGCTTAGCAACACTCAACACAGTTGCCGGGTCAAAATCCTCTACCCCGTGCGTGAGTCGAAACTAAGCCTAACGTTGCAATCAAATACATATGGCAACGCTTCAGGCTCGTCCCAAGCTGGCAAGCGAAGCAACGTCCCAAGCCGGTCTCTCTCTCCCGTTCGTCTCCTCCCGCCCTCACTAGACTTACATCTTATATATTATAATGAAACAATCAACTATCGAGAATAAAATATACTAAGATGCGTTGGTTAAGAATAAGGGCAGCTTCAAGCTGTGAAACAACATAAGAATATCCCAGACATTAGTTACGTTGTCGTAGGATGTATACTAAGGAAAAGCCTGCCGGCCGGGGCTGCCGCCAGCCGGTTTCTAAACGGCTGGGCAGCCGATGCGCGCGCATGCCCGCACGTGGCTACTATGCAGAAGCGTCACACCTCCCCCAAGATATAAGACCCTTGACTAAGTTCTTCATATCTAACAGAAAGCTTCTCATAGTACCACACACTGTTGCGACACAAGGCACTATATATAGAAAAAATAAAAACTGTTGCACTCCACCGAGCAAGTTCAACTAGCTTAGCGACAATAAGCGAAAACATTCAACTTAGATACTGCTACAACATCTTATACAAAATTCTACACGTTATAAAAAATAAAGAGTTTTTATAAGGTTTTTGCTTTTTTAATTTTTTTTTTCGGCTGAACTACAGTGACAGCCTATTTTCCTCCACACTCAACCCTCAATCCTGTGGCAGTCTAACCAACATCATCCACCCTTGATAGACAATCCGCTATCACGTTATCAGAACCGGCAATATGGCGTATGTCCAGATTATACTCCTGAAGCATGAGTGACCACCTGGTCAGCCTCATATTCCGGTTATGAAACTGATTCAAGAATTTCAGAGGGTGATGATCGGTATAAACCACTACGACTGGTCCGAAAGCAGGAACATATACATCGAAGTGCCTGAGCGCCAGCACTATCGCCAGGAGTTCTTTTTCAATTACAGAGTAATTCCTTTGTGCACTATTGAATTTCTTACTGTAAAAACTCACTGGATGTTCGATACCTTCATCATCTGTCTGTAACAAGACAGCCCCAGCCCCTACGCCACTGGCATCAGTCGCCAGCTGAAAAGGTCTGCTGAAGTCCGGGGCCCTGAGTATGGGGTGGGTACATAACAGGTGTTTCACCAAGGAAAACGCCTCTGCACATTCAGGAACCCACCGGAACTTCTTGTCCTTAGATAATAAGTCAGTTAAAGGTGCAAGTACAGTCGAATAGCCTTTGATGAAGCGACAATAATAGCTTATCATACCTAGAAACCGCATGATTTGTTTCTTAGTCGTAGGCTGGGGAAACTGATCGATGGCTTTGATCTTTGTCTGTGGAGGGCACACCTGACCCATCCCCACCTCGAACCCCAGGTACAAAACTGTGGCTTTGACAAAATCGCACTTACCCAGGTTTACCACCAAACCTGCTTCATTCAGTTTATTAAAAAGCTGTCCGATGTGAGCACAGTGACTGTTAAAATCATCGTCATATATTATGACATCATCTAGGTACACCGTACAGTTGGGAATGTCGGCTACAATGTCGTTCATTAATTTCTGAAACGTTGCAGGGGCATTTTTCAGCCCGTATGGCATAACATGGCAACGATATGTGGCACCATCCACCACAAACCCACACACCTCTCGCGCTCGCTCAGACAAGGGCACTTGCCAATAACCCTTAACAAGGTCTATCTTAGTGAGGAACTTGGCTTTTCCTATCTTATCCACACTGTCATCCACGCGAGGGAGAGGGTAGGCATTTGTGGGGGTTAAACCATTCAACCTGCGGAAATCTATACAAAACCGCACCTTGCCATCTGGTTTGGGCTGCAGTGTGACGGGTGAAGTCCACCTTACTGCACCCTCAGAAATCAGCCCACGTTTCAGCATATAATCCAGCGCTTCCCTAAGTGTTGGTAATTTAATAGGGGGAACACGGTATGGCACTGACTTAAAGGGCGGGTGGTCCCCAACATCGACATCGTGCACCGCTTGAGTAGTGAGGCCAGGATGCTCCGCGAAAACAGCTGGGTTTGAATCAAACAAGTGCTGCACAGCTACATGCTGTTGCTCAGGCAGGTGCAATATCAACTCGTGAGCCACTTGTCTAGAATTCCCCGCCCACTGATCCGCGGAAACATGACAATCACAATTATCCTCCCCCGCAGCTTGACTGTCCCTTCCTCCTTCTCCACCACGATCGCTGCAGATCAACACCGGGACAGTGAGAGGCTCGGAGGGGCGCCTCACATACTCTTTCATCAGATTTACATGGCAAAGTTGGTTCTTTTTCTTACGATCAGGAGTAGCTACTAAATAGTCTAGATCCGAAACCTTCCTTACAACCCAATACGGACCAGAATACTTGGCAGACAAGGGGTGTCCCACCAGAGGCAGTAGTATCAGTACCTCCTGATCTACTTCAAACTCCCTCAGCTTCACCTTCTGGTCGTATCTGTCCTTCATCTGAGCTTGTGAACTCTTAAGGTTCCGACCTGCTACCTCCAAGCTCTTTAGCATTCTCTCACGGCTTTCAACTACATACTTTAGAAGCGAGCATGGCTTTGTGACTCCCTCCCAGATCTCCTTGACTATGTGGAGGGGCCCCCTGACCCTGTGTCCAAAAACCAACTCGTTCGGGCTAAATCCCAAGCTCTCCCCAGATAGTTCTCTCGCAGCAAATAAAACGTATGGGAGACCTAGATCCCAGTCCTTCCCATTTTCCATGCAATAACACCGCAACATACTCTTGAGAGTCGAGTGCCACCTTTCCAAAACTCCCTGACTCTCGGGATGGTAGGCAGATGACACCACAGACACTATCCCATGTTGCTGCATGGTCTGCTTAAACAGAGCAGAAGTAAAATTGGATCCCTGATCAGACTGGATCTCCTGAGGGTAGCCATAACGAGAGAAATAGACAAGTAGGTTTTTTGACAACAGTCTTAGCCATCCCGTTGCGCATGGGGTAAGCATCTGGATACCGTGTTGCTACATCCATTACAGTTAGTAAAAATTTATTGCCGGAACTAGTGGGGGGCAATGGGCCAACCATATCGATAACTACTTTGCTGAAGGGCGGCCCAATGACAGGGATTGGTTGTAACGGGGCTCTCGGGATGACCTGATTGGGTTTCCCAACAACTTGACAAGTGTGACACTGTGACACCCATGACACGACACTCGCCTTTAACCCAGGCCACCAGAAAAGCTTGCTCAGAGCTGCCTCCATCTTACGTGCCCCCAGGTGCCCTGCCAAAGGCACATCATGAGCTAATCTCAATAAGCTCTCACGGCACACCCTCGGTACTACTAACTGGTCCACTAATCCTGACCCGCCATCCCACTTTTTCTTGGGATCCTGATGTCTCCGATACAAGATCCCCTCGGACAAGTAAAAATCACCAGGCTGTGCATCCCCATCGCTCTCCAGTTCGATAGCACCATTACAACACGCCCAGACTTCAGGATCTTCCAGCTGCAAGGAACATATATCAGCAGGTGCGAGATTATCCAAGTTCATCTTAAATAATTTATTTCCACCTCCAATGTCCCGCTGAGCCATCCTTTCCTCACGCTGCGCATAACGATGCTGTCGCAGAGTCTCTTCCTGCCCTGCACCTGCACTAGCGGTGACAGGCCCCGGGGCCTCTCCAGACTCTATCATAGGTGCCAATAATGAGTCACCAAGAAACACTGCCGGCTCAAAACTCTCCAATTGACCAACACTTCCCGTTTTTTGTGACCTTTCCTCCGCGGTTTGATAGACTGAGGTGGTGGCTGCAAGGCTCCGGATGTCTGAGAACGCGTCACAACACACGCCATGGTTTGTACGCTACACTTCTCAACCCCCTCCTGTTCCTCCCTACTAACGTCGGCCGCCTTCTCGGCAACGACCAAGGGTGAAACCTTAGAAGCAGGCACCGCAAAGTCGTTGCCGAGTAGGAGGCCGACGCCCCCAACAGGCAAGTCTCTACAATTCCTACATCCAGCTCCTTCGCCACACCACCCACCTCCAGCTCCATCCGCACCAGCGGGTAGGACTTCGTAGCATTATTCCCCTGAACTACCACCACCCACCCGAGCAGCGTTAATCGGCCTAGGCCAGTAAAGTGTTAACAAGGTCTGAGAAGCCCCCGTATCACGCAATAGCTTAACTCCTCGCCTTTCGCCAGCCCACCTCACAAAACCATGCCCTCTATGACCCCAAAAACGTCGCGGACAGGGTTCGAGCCTTCCGGACTCTTGAACACAGGCTGTGTCCCAACCTCTGACGAACTACCCTTGGCAAACTCAGAAGATATAGGCGACACCCCTATGCTGCGGGCCAATGACACAACCTTGTTTGGTGGCTTGTTCGGACAAGCATTTGCAAAGTGACCCTCCTTGTGACATGCAAAGCACTCTTTACTCTTTGGTTTCCCTTGGGAGTGGGAGGTACTATTAGACTTCTTATACGGGACGGTATTTGGTTTATGTTGTTCAGTTTTATTGTCAGTGCTACATGGTTTTGTGTATTTATGTGTATCAAAATTCTTGGGAGGGGGAGGGGTACGATCCTTTGCACCCGACTCACTCCTAGCTGCTGCTTCGCACCCTCGAATTAATGACAGTCGGCAGTCAGTCATTTCTGCTGCCTCCTGGAGAGTTCTAGGATTTTTTTCCTTTATATTTAATGTTAAGTCCCCGCCTTGTGCACTTGAGAACTGCTCCAAGAGAACCAGCTCACTCAACTCCTCAAAAGTAGCTGCCCTCTCAGAACGCAGCCAATGTCGTAGTGCATCAGACAAGTCCCGGGCGTGTTCTAGGAAGGTACTATCCTTGCCCTTAGTAACACCCCGAAATTTCAAGCGGTAAGTTTCCGGTTGTAACTCATAGGCCCGTAGCACAGCCTTCTTTAGCTCATCATAAACTACACAGGACTCTAAAGGTAGTGCATCATACGCTTTTAGCCCCTTTCCTAGGAGTCTTGATGAAACTAATGCTGCCCACTTTTCCTGAGGCCACTGGTGTTCCTGACACTTCTTCTCAAATCGCATAAAAAACTCAGTCACACATAATTCATCGAACACAGGAACTAGTTTAAGCAGGTGCGACAATGATTGGTCCCGATGTCTGTTACCTCCCCCAATATTTCGCCTTGTTACCTCCACTCGAGATCTCTCCAGCTCCCTGTCAGCCCGATACATAGTAGACTCTGCCTGCAGTTCAGCCTCTCGTATAGCTGTTCTCTCTGCAGCCTCAGCCTGCACACTAGCCTGTCTCTCGGCAGCCTCAACCTGAGCTCTAGCAGCCTCAACCTGAGCTCTAGCAACCTCAACCTTGGCCATCTCAAGCCGAAACAACAAATCTGGAGTCAACCCTTGAGGAGGGGAAGGTGCATTTAATGGAGAGGGTCCCTGTGATTGAATTCCACGCTGCCATTGACCATCAACTTGGGGGTATGTACTAAATTCAGGCATCCTGACGTTTGATATGGGGGTAGAGTGGAGGGGGGGCTGGGGACCGGGGCCCCCAGTCGCCTCTCCGCTCAGGTCTCTCCCTTCTAAACCCAATATCAAAGTCCTCAGCTGATCTTTCCTCATGCCACTTAAACCCTGGTGACCCTGAAGACCTGCCACACACTTTAAGCCATACTTATTCAGCTTCAACACCCTGGCAGCGGTAAGGGGAACCTCTAAAAATCTTCTAGCACCCTCCTCGCTATCGACTAGCCACTCCACAGGTCTTTCTCCCTCCGAGCCCGTATCGTGACCTGACCCATCACTGTGTTCTGATGTATTAGACATGTTTGTGTACTGCAGTAATTATCACGGTTATAGAATGTGCCTTATCTCCTATGCAAGTATGTATATACTAATGTTATTTAAAGTCTTTTAATGTGTTATATTGGTTGCTCCAAAAAAAAAACTCTATGTCCACTGTATTCCTCTAATCATAAGGAATCTCAAAACAAATGACCACTATATTCCTCTGTTCAGTAAATCCTATGCAAGGTCGCCATTTGTTACGTCCTGGGATATATAAACACTGGGCTCTTTCTATTGGACTAGGTATGCGGCAACAAGCAACAACGGAAAACGCTAGATCCAACCCTTATCTATAAACCCAGGCAACAAACCACCCTAAACCGTCAAGAGTCCTGCCTGGACAACGAGGTATCCTATGACTCGGTTACAGGGTGCACGCACTATAGACTGCTGATAGTCAAGCAGGCTATATAAAAGATCACACAATTAAGTTGACTTAAAGCTTCAAGGAAAAGATAGATAACGGAATTAAATTGCAGAAACAATTTAATAACAAACTAGAAGAAAGTACATTTAACGTTACGTTAATTAATACAACTAATCACCCCTGTGTGAAAGAAGGTGAAAGCAAACAGTCCTCAAAACATCGTACCGGTAGACAAGATGCGGGGTTCTAAACTGCATGCGGCTACTGTAGGATCTGATGCTTAGCAAAGAAAGTACGTTACGGATTTAGAGAACTCTTAACTCATAAGCAGGAATAAATACTAGTGATAGGACCTACAGTGTATAATGGCATAGGTATAATTAAATAAAGGCAGCAACTCGCAACATAACCACATACAGGTGTGCTTCTCACTCTTAGTCAGGCAAGCCTGCTCGGACAGAGTCTCTAAGCCACACCCTGACTCACAATGCTCACAAAAACGGTAAACTGTGGCACAATAACAAGCATACAGAGATGATAACCCCTAGCTGTTAATCTGCCAGGTGGCAGAGGTCTAGCCGGAAGGATATAGGGTTCGGATACCCGGGCTGAGCCACCTGCTCTAGCCTAGGGACGTTCCCAAGTCTGTGCGCCAAATTACTCTAATTGAAAGGGTGCTCTCTTAAGAGACTCAGATCGCAAGTATCTGACTCTCTCCTGGCGACCCTAAAACAAAAGCAAGACGTGCTAGCGCAGTGCTGAGTGGACTAGGCAAGGGCCCTCACACAACACAACACTAGACACACAGGGACACAGACAAGAAAATGCCCCCAGACTCCCACGGGTATCCTAGTAAAGTCGTGCGGGTCCACAGGACTCGCACCAGCAGACTTTACTTAAAGGATCGCAAAAAGCCTCCCCTCCCCTCCGAGCTCGTCGTTAATACAATAATAGATATAAGGTCTACCAAGGGGATGGGATAATTAAATAGATTGGTGAAGTAGTGGAAGGAAGGTATACAAAGTAAGAGGGAAAGTTTCTAAGTGGGGTTGAGAGGGATAGATATCAAGGGGGTCCGAAGGGTACGACAGTGAGGTGAGCTCTGAGTCTTGAATCTGTCTGGACCCCGCCCTAGGCATGCAGAATACATCCCATGCTTGGCAACACTCAACACAGTTGCCGGGTCAAAATCCTCTACCCCGTGCGTGAGTCGAAACTAAGCCTAACGTTGCAATCAAATGCATATGGCAACGCTTTAGGCTCGTCCCAAGCTGGCAAGCGAAGCAACGTCCCAAGCCGGTCTCTCTCTCCCGCTCATCTCCTCCCGCCCTCACTAGACTTACATCTTATATATTATAATGAAACAATCAACTATCGAGAATAAAATATACTAAGATGCGTTGGTTAAGAATAAGGGCAGCTTCAAGCTGTGAATCAACATAAGAATATCCCAGACATTAGTTACGTTGTCGTAGGATATATACTAAGGAAAAGCCTGCCGGCCGGCTGCCGCCAGCCGGTTTCTAAACGGCTGGGCAGCCGACGCGCGCGCATGCCCGCACGTGGCTACTATGCAGAAGCGTCACACAACATACAATTACGTTACTAAAGTGTACAAGGAAAAAGATAGAAAGCTTAATTAAATCACTGCACTGATTTAATGCAAACTAGAAGAAGGTATATTTAACGTTACTCTAAGCAATAACAAACTGTCACTCCTATATTAAAGAAAGTGAATGAAAGTCCTAAAGCACCGAACCGGAATCTTCTGAAGAAAGTCGGATGCTACTTAAGATGATCGAATCGGATTTTGAACAGTTATATAAAGCAGGAACAGGATATGACAATTGTATGGACATATAGAGTTAACTGGCATGGGAATAATAATAGATGCACAATAGTAGGAACTCTAACAACAAAAGAAGTACTTCCTGATCAACGAAACAGCCTACTATGGTTGTGCAACTCAACAACAACCTAGACTAATAAATGCCGTGAATAATAATGCAAACATAACATAAAGAGTTTAAAATCTTAAACTGGGGTCTGCTAGGCGAATAAAGTCTAGCTGGGATGTAGTAGGCTAGGAAACAATAGCTGAGCAAGCGGCTCGTAGCCTAGCGAAGTCCTTAAGGCTGTGCGGCCAAACTACGTTAAGTGACGGGGTGCTCTCTTGAGAGATCCAGATCGCTAGTATCTGGTTCTCTCCTGGCGACCGTTTTAAAGTCAAAACAAACGAGTTAGCAAAGTGTTGGGTGGCAGAAGCAAAAGCCCTCACTCGCAACACAAGGCTAAGCTCACAAGGTACACAGTCAGAAAGACAACCTAGGCTTCCCACGTATCCGTTGCGATTGTACAGGTTCAACAACACCTAGTACACATCGGAAATCGCAACACCAGTAGCCTTACCCCAGTCTTGCATTAAATAGCCCAGCAGACCACCAAGATACAGGAAGGGAGACACCGTGAGTGTGTCGAACCTCTACAGACAAAATGGTAACCCTTCCAAAATGCCTAACTAAACATGTAATATCTGAGAGCTTCAGCATATAATACGATGGCCGATATATGAAATCGTGCAGAACCAAAGGGAAGTTATGATATTAAATAGAGAGGAAGAATGAGAGGTAAGAAGTTGAGAGAGAGAGAAAGTGCTCTATAGGTAGAAGTCGGGAGACAGGTGCAAGGGATATGTGAAGGGTATGCTGGTCAGGCAAGCTCTGAAGAGAGTAACTCCTCGGGACCCCTCCAGGATCACACACAAAGGCATGGTGGTCAGCCAATCACAGGCCGCTACGTCACCAGGCAGCAGGCCTGCAGAAGGCGCCAGGAACCACCAGCTAATCAAAACCGAGAGAAATATCACGCGAGCGTGGGACTCCTCCGGGAGGGAGGAGGGAGGAGGAAAAGCAATACTCACTACCGTCTCACTGCCCGCTCGCTCTCTCTCTCTCCTTCACTACAATCTTATGCATCAATACAATACAATGCATCTTATGTTCAACTCATGATATAAAATATAAGGCATTGTCACAGGCGAAAATAAAGACCACTTCTGTACTGCCTGCGACATGAGGACTCACAAGAAAGAAAGTACAACATTGTAGATAGACTTCAGCCAAATACAGTGCCCTGGCGAGTGCTAGCGAGTGGTCAAGCGAGCGGCTGAGCCCATGTGGCGTTCTGCTGAGCTGCAGGCGTCACACTCCCCCAAGATATTAGACGCTCAACCATGAGCTCCATATCTGACAAGCAGAACGCCAATAAGACTTGCCACTCCTAATCACTTCGCAACAAAGAAGGCAAAGCTCAGTTCTCAAAAAAACAAAAATGACAACCCCTCCCAACACAATAGCTTAATTAATTCATACTGCTCTATGCTCCTAGAGCGAGCTTCTACTAGCCCTGCCTTCTGAGAGAAGCACAGGTTCGACTCAGAACTTTAGCTATAACATACTTTAAACAAAATTAACTATTAAAGAAAGAGTTTTTATCGAATTTTCATTTTGAATATGTTTATGGCGGCTGCACTTACAGGGGCAAGCCAATTTTACTCCACACAAACCCGCACACCTGTGGTAGCCTAACTCGGATCCTCCACCCTCGACAAACAATCGTTATCACTACCGGCAATATGGCAAATGTCTAAATTGTACTCCTGTAATATCAACGACCACCGTGTCAGTCTCATATTCCGATTGTGAAACTGATTGAGGAATTTAATAGGGTGGTGATCAGTATACACTACCACGACTGGTCCATAAGCCGGAACATACACCTCGAAGTGCCTGAGCGCCAGCACTATCGCCAGTAATTCTTTCTCCACCACAGAGTAATTCTTCTGGGCCGAATTGAACTTTTTGGAGAAAAAACTTACTGGATGTTCCAGACCCTCTTCATCTGTCTGCATCAAGACGGCACCAGCCCCAACCCCGCTGGCATCAGTTGCCAACTGAAACGGCCTGTCGAAGTCTGGGGCCCTGAGTATTGGATGAGTGCATAAAAGGTGTTTAACAAGGGAAAACGCCTTTTCACACTCTGGCGCCCACAGAAACTTCTTGTCCTTCGCTAATAAGTCAGTCAGAGGTGCTAACACAGTTGAATATCCTTGAATAAAGCGGCGATAGTACCCGATCATGCCTAAACACCTCATAATCTGCCGCTTGGTGGTCGGTCTAGGGAACTGCTTGATGGCCTGTATCTTATTCTGAGGAGGGCAAACCTGGCCTCTCCCGACCACAAAACCTAGATACTGCACAGTTGCCCTTACAAAGTTACACTTTTTTAGATTCACCACCAAGCCCACTTCACTAAGCTTGTTAAACAAGGCTTCAATGTGTGCACAGTGACTTTCAAAGTCGTCGTCATAAATTATCACGTCGTCTATATACACAGTACAGTTTGGGATGTCTGCTACTAGATCATTCATCAGATTCTGGAAAGTCGCTGGTGCATTCTTGAGTCCATAAGGCATGACGTTACAATGATAGGTGTTACCATCCACCACAAACCCGCAAACTTCCTTCGCTCGCTCCGACAGCGGCACTTGCCAGTAACCTTTCACTAGGTCTACCTTGGTCAAACACTGTGCCTTTCCGATCTTGTCGACACTGTCATCCACACGAGGAAGGGGGTAAGCATTGGTGGGGGTTAAACCGTTTAACCGCCGGAAATCAACACAAAAACGAACTTTCCCATCTGGCTTGGGCTGCAGAGTGACGGGAGATGTCCACCTAACGGCACCCTTTTCTATCAGGCCCCGATCCAACATATACGCTAACTCGTCCCTGAGTGTTGGGAGTTTGATAGGAGGGAATCGGTATGGCACTGATTTAAAGGGTGGGTGATCTCCTACATCCACATCATGCACCGCATGAGTTGTGAGGCCTGGGTGCTCCGCAAACACAGCAGGGTATGAACCGAATAGGTGCTGCATGGCTACACGCTGTTGCTCAGGCAGGTGCTCTAGAGCCTCGTGAGCCACATGTCTCGAGTTCCCCGCCCACTGGTCTGCGGAGACATGACAATCCCAGTTATCTTCCACCTGAGCGTGACTGTCCCTTTCTCCTTCTCCATCTTGACCGCTGCAAGTCATCACCGGGACAGTGAGAGGCTCAGCGGGGCGCCTCACAAACTCCTTCATCAGGATGACATGGCACAACTGATTTATTTTCCTCCTGTCTGGAGTGGCCACCAGGTAATCCAGGTCTGAGATCTTCTCCACTACCCTATAAGGACCAGTATACTTAGCGGGTAAGGGATGACCCACCAAAGGCAATAATATCAACACCTCCTGACCCACCTGAAACTCCCGGTGTTTCACCTTCTGGTCGTATCTGTCCTTCATCAGGGCCTGGGATCCCACCAGATTTCGGCCAGCCAACTCCAAGCTCTTCAACATCCGTTCGCGGCTCTCGAGGACATACTTTAATAATGAGCACGGCTTAGTAGTACCCTCCCAGATCTCCTTAACCATGTTGAGAGGGCCTCTGATGCGATGGCCAAAGACAAGCTCATTTGGACTAAACCCGAGGCTTTCTCCAGGTACATCTCTCGCAGCGAACAACACGTAGGGCAAACTCAGATCCCAGTCCTTACCGTTCTCCAGACAATAGCAACGGAGCATACTTTTTAAGGTCGAATGCCACCTTTCTAACACGCCTTGGCTCTCAGGGTGATAAGCTGACGACACCACAGTCGTAATCCCGTGTTGCTGCATTGTCTGAGTAAAGATGTTCGAGGTAAAGTTAGACCCCTGGTCAGACTGTATTTCCTGCGGATAACCATACTGGGAAAAGTACAAAAGCAAGTTCCTAACCACCGTCTTTGCCATGCCGTTCCTCATGGGGTACGCATCAGGATAACGGGTCGCTACATCCATTATTGTCAGGAGAAATTTATTACCGGCACAAATAGAAGGGAGGGGGCCAACCATGTCTAGTACTATCTTACTGAAGGGGGGGCCCATGACAGGAATAGGTTGTAACGGAGCCTTTGGGATGCATTGGTTAGGTTTCCCTACTTTCTGACAAGTACTGCACATTGCCACCCATGTCGCAACCTGCGCTTTTAAACCTGGCCACCAAAACAACTTCACCAAAGCCGCTACCGTCTTGCGTACTCCCAAGTGTCCTGCCAACGGCACATCATGGGCCAACCTCAGTAGGCTATCCCTGCACGCCCTCGGCAGAACCAGCTGGTCTACCACTCCTGACCCACCCTCCCAACTTCTCTTTGGGTCTTGAAATCGCCGATATAATATTCCCTCAATATAAAAAAAATCTCCTGGCTTTGCATACCCGTCCTCCTCGAGCTCGACAGCACCATTACCACACTTCTGAACTTCCGGATCCTCCAACTGCAGTTTACTAATATCCGAGGGAGCCAACCTGTCTAGATGCTTCCGAAGCAACCCATGTCCTCCCCCAATATCAAACTGAGCAACCCTTTTATATCTCTGTGTGTAACGTTGCTGCCTTGGAGTCTCTTCCTGCCCTACCTCCTCACTAGCTGTGATAGGTCCTGGGGCTTCTCCAGACTCCAACAATGGTGCCAATACTGAGTCACCAAGAAGCGCTGCTGGTACTAAACTCTCCAAACTTTTACCAACATTAGCCGTCTTCTTCCGACCGTTCCTCCGTTGATCAGAAGACTGAGGAATAGGCTGTGACACTTTGGATGCAAGAGGTCTTGTAACAACGCACGCCATAGGTTGTACATGACACTTCTCTACCCACTTCTGTTCCTCCCTACTCACGTCGGCCGGCTTCTCGGTAACGACTAAGGGTGAAACCTCAGAAGTAGGCACCGCAAAGTCGTTGCCGAGAAGGAGGTCGACGCCCCCAACAGGCAAGTTTTCCACAATTCCCACATCCAACTCTCGTGTCACACCATCTACCTCCAGTTGCATCCTGACCAACGGGTATGACCTGATAGCATTGATACCTTGCACCACAACCACCCGTGCCGCGTTTATTGGTCTACCAGTAAAGTTCTTCAACAAAGTCTGAGAGGCACCCGTGTCTCGCAACAGCTCAACTCCATGCTTCTTACCAGCCCACTTCACGCAGCCATGCCCTCGATGGTCACAAAAGACATCGCGGACAGGGTTCGAGCCTTCCGGATTCTTCTCCACTGGCTGTGTCCCAGCCTCTGACGTTATACCCCGGGCAAACTCAGACGACTTCGGGGACACCTCAATGTCGCGAGACAAAGACACAACTGCAGTAGGTGGCTTGCTTGGACAGGCTCTTGCAAAATGCCCCTCCTTATGACAATGGAAACACTCTAGCTTTCCCTTGGGCTTCCCTTGAGGTGGGGAAGGGCACATTTACAGTTGCCTACTATTGAAATGGCATCAGTATAGGGAATATTGTGACATTTGACATGAGACCGGAACCGCAATTCGTGTGGAGTACTCGGTCTTTAAATTTATGTACCGGTATGTATGTATTTATTGCAGTACTGTTGTTACTTTCGAAATCAACTCTTTCAGCACGGTATGCCTTTCTTTCTTGTACAGTACAGTATTATGGTTATCGCTAGGCAATTTTACTTAGCTTAGGAAGAATCAGTGTCAGTCAAATTACCGTACAGTAGATAGTTTGTACCCCATATTTTGGTAATTTGTACCCATATTTTGTTAGTTTGTATCCTATATTTTGATAGTTTGTACACCATATTTTGGTAGTTTGTACCCCATATTTTGATAGTTTGTACCCCATACAGTCCATCCTCCAAATTTGCGAGATTATGGGCGACATGCAACTTCGCCAATTTCAAACAACGTAGCTTATGGGAATAATTACTTATGGGCGGTACCAGCCGAATTTTCTTATTAGTTAGTACATTTATATTGGTTGTGGGACATATTTATACATACAAACATACAGTCATTAAAGCAGGGGTTGCTGGTGGATAAGTGGAGCGATGTGGAGAGCTGGAGCGGTGTGGAAAAAGTGTGGAGGAGGAGGAGGAGGAGGAGGATGTATCGTTCTCGCTATTGCTCAAAATGTCTGCAATTTCTTTCATTTCTTTTTGTTTGTCAGCTTCTTTCCTCATCTTGTCATGGACGAATTTATAGTACAACAACTTGGCTTTGTTCTAACTTCTTGATCAAGTGGCTGAATTTTGGAGGTTGTATCTCTATCTACCTATCTATTGCCTGACACCGTGATCCCCGAAGGGGTGGCCACGAACAAACTGCCCCCATGCACCTCTGTCCCCAGTCAGTTGACGCCCCTCCCACCCAACCAACACCGCCTTCGTTCATATACTTCCTCATTCCATCCTTCCACCTCTCCTTCGGTCTACCTCTCCCTCTCTGTCCTTTCACCTTGCTCTCGTACACCCACTTAGTCATTCTCTCGCTTTCCATACATTCCATATGGTCGAACCATCTCAAGTTGTTCCTTTTCACACTTTCCAGCACATCTACCTCCACACCACACCTCCTTCTTACTTCTTCATTAGTCTGTCTATCCCTCCATGTAACTCCGCACGCACTTCTTAAGTAATTCATTTCCACTGCTCTCACTCTTGGTCTGAGTCTCTCAACCAACGTCCATGCTTCGCTTCCGTAAGTCAGTGTCGGGATTACCACACTGTCGTGCAAGGACTTCTTCACTTTCATACTGACCACCCTATTTCTTGTTACTGCTTTCAGCATTCCTACAACCCTCTTCCCCTGTTGTACCCTCTCCCACACTTCTTCATCCATAGTCCCATCTTTACTCAACACACTGCCCAGATACTTAAAAGAGTTGACGATCTCCATAGCCCGACCGTTCAACTTCACCTCACAGTCTGTGACTTCACCTCTTTCGAAGACCATAACCTTGCTCTTCCCCGCATTTACCTTCAAATTCCGATTTTCAACCAGTCTACCAGTTCATCTCTACGGCGATTCCTGTTGCTGCCGGGAGACGACTTTATCAAGGGAGAGAGTGTCTGCAGTCGTTAGCTGAGTCAGCGTGTGCTGATCCCTCAACCCTCGACCCTGACCTGACTCAACCACACTCACTTTCACTTTAAACTTTACTAGTAACGAACCAAATAGTAGCATCGAAAGAGTCCCTAATTTCAAGAAAGCAAACTTTCATAAACTTAGAGCTATGTTTAAAGAAACTGACAGGAGCTTCTTAAAAAACAATAACGACATAAATACATCTTGGAAGTTATTCGAAACCACATACCTAAAAGCAGTGCAAGACTGCATACCATCGAAAGTACGGCGTCCAGGCCATAATAATAAGCCCAAATGGTGGAATAAAGATTTTTCAAACTGCCTTCTAGCTAAAAAAAATTCTAATGATAGATTAAAATCCTCACAAAATGACGAAGAACGGGTGAAATTTGTAGAGCTACGACGCAAAGCCAAAAAGTTAATTAAGAAAAGTAAAAAGACCCTAGAGTTACATATTGCGAATCAAAGTAAAACAGATCCGAAAGAATTCTATAATTATATCAGAAAGAAAAAAGTAGTTACTTCAACTGTTGGACCGTTAGTCGATGAAAATGGAGAATACACCAAAGACGAAGTACAAATGAGTAATGCCCTCAATACCTTCTTTGCATCAGTTTTTACAACAGAAGACCTCAGTGATATCCCTACACCATCGCCGATTCAGACTGATAATTCAGATGTTCTAAGCAATATCACCGTTACAGAGAGAGAAGTATTGAATAGTTTAGATAAACTCAAGGTAAATATAACGCCTAGACCTGATACAATCTCGCCTAGAGTTCTAAAGGAAGCTAAAGATGAGCTCTCCAAACCACTGACATTACTATTCAATAAATCCTTGCAGTCTGGAACTATGCCTGATCAGTGGAAGATAGCCAACGTAACACCGATATTCAAAAAAGGCAGCAAATCCCTACCCAGTAACTATCGTCCTATTAGCTTAACCTCAGTTGTATGTAAAATGCTAGAAACGGTCATAAGAGACAGACTCGTAAATCACTTAGAGGAAAATAACATACTTAATGCATTTCTAGCCCTGGATTCTGACAGAATTCGTTATAATTACAATATAAAGCATTATTTGTTTTCGGTATGCTTTTATTTTACATATATGATGTATATGAACCTTCAAGAGTGCTAAAATAAGTGGGAAAAGCATTTGGGTGGTGAAAAACGAAGATATTGGCCACCCGGTCATAATCTCAGGCGAGAGAGAGCCACAGGCAGCCCTCTCCTCTCGCTGTCTGGGAGTCAACTGAGACGAGCGGGGCGGTGTGTGCCGGTGTCTGGGTGTTGCATAACGATCTTTTATGCAACCCACTTTTGCTACATTATCGCGGGAGAGAAAAATAACCGATAAATGATGATAATAAGAGGATAAATAGGTGATAATTGAGGAGGGGGGAGGGGGAAATAAGGTGGGGAACGAGGGGAGGGGGAGGGGTGAGAAACACATGGATGAGTACTAGAGGGGAATTATCTCACGTAGAGACAAAATCCTTTGTTTTGATAGGCCCTTTTTTTTTTTTGGAAGGCTTTTTTTATTGTCTTGCTTCCGTGAGGCCTATCGCGTTCCCTATAGGAAGCCTTCCGTGAGGCCTATCGCGCTTGCCGGGTTAAAGATACTCAACACGGCTTTCGTAAAAAACGTTCCTGATTAACAAACCTCTTAGACTTCTTCCACGATATCCTCAACCTCTACGATGAGAGTAAAGCTGTAGATATTATATACCTTGATTTTCAAAAGGCCTTTGACAAAGTTCCCCACAAACGTTTACTGCTAAAACTAAAAGCGCATGGAATACAAGACGGTGTGTTGAAATGGATAGAAAATTGGCTCAGCGACAGAAAGCAAAGAGTAGTCATAAACGGTAAGGCATCTGTTACGACTGAGGTTTAAATATATCAGGGTTCTTATTCATTGGACTAGTAATGGCATAAATGCTACAACGGAAAGCGCTAGATCCAACCTCTGTTGTATATTCCCAGTGAACAAAGAACACAAATACTCTCCAGAGTTCTATATGCAATAATAGGTTATCAAACTCTCAATAAATGTGCGTCTACTCTAGGCTTAATGTTATGTGAAAACAGCCTATTACTACCTATAACCGAAGGTACTTGGTTATGGTATGCAAAGTAAGGTGGTAAGAGAAGTTACAGCTTATGTTGCTTTAATCAATAAATGTCAGGCACTCCTGCATTAAAGAAAGTGCACTAAAGTCCTTCAACACCAACAAGGAATCTTCTTTAAATGTTAGATGCTATCAAGATGCTCGAATCGGAAATGGAACCCAAAAAGGCAGGCAGCGGAACAATGCTCGTGCAGGCTATGCACACAAAAAGGCAGGAGATATAATGCAGCCGGAGCCAAGAATATCCTAAACGCTACAACAATAATAATAATCGCCACGACAATGCAGTATTCCTATCAACAAAGAGAGACTAAGTCGTTTGTGTCTCAATACATCAAACTAGGCTGCAAAATGCTTGTGTAATCATAAATAGGTATGCATAATAAGAGTAATTGGTTTAATATACTTAATGTCTACTATGACTGATAAAGTCTAGCTAGAGTCAATGATATGAGATACTGGTGCGCATGGCATGCCGCATAGCCCAGTGCAAATCTCAAGTCTGTGCGTCAAGTATAACGTTATAGTGAAGGGTAGCTCTCTTGAGAAACCTTATTTCCGAAGTATTAAGCGTTCTCCTGGCGTACCTCAAAGACAAACAACCGAGCTTAGAACAGTGCAGAATGGTATAGGCAAAAAGCCCTCATTCGTGCATGCTCTACTCTCAATGGCACACAGACTAGAATTTACCCAGTCAACTCCAGTTCTCAGGTATGTCGTGCAGCATTTAACTAAAGCCAGCACCCATCGGAAACAATACCTTATAATATCAGACTCCTAGTCTAGCATTATCTAGTCCAGCAGAACACTAATAAATATAGGAAGCGGTACTGAACAATGTAAATGCCAACCAATGCTTCGTGATCAACTTATCTTAACTAAACATACATGGGTTATATAAGACCTTAACGCACAATACAACTGGCCAGCATGAAGCTGATTATGCAGAGTTAACCAGAGGGGGTATAATATTAATAAAAGGTGGTGAAAGATATGGAAAATGAGAGAGATAGGCAGAGGAAAAGGTTCTCAGGTGCAGTGAGGGAGACAGATATCAAAGGGATAAGAGGGATGCGTTCTAGAAACCAGATCTGAGGGAGAGAGTGGCAAGAGAGCTGTATATATTATACTAGCATTAGCTCGCACCGCGTAAGCAAAGCGGTAACAAGTCCTCCAGCCAATCCCAAAGAGGCCAACCAACCATGACGTCACCAAGCATGGTAAAAAACTCCTCCAACCAATCCCCAAGAGGCCAGCCAGCCGTGACGTCATCGAGCATGGCAAAAAACACTTCGCGCCTCCTCTCACTCTGTTCTACTCTCTCTCTCTCTCTCTCTCAAATCCTATCATTACTACTTAATGATAAAACATATACTTTGCAATTAAATATATAAAGCCTTGACATGGGCACAAACAAAGAGCCTTTCTGGACTGCCCATGACACAAGCTTTCATATGAAATAAAGCACACAATAATATATCAACTGTAGCCACATCCACTGCCCTGGCGATCCTAGCGAGTCACCGTAGGACAAGCCATGCGGTTCTAACGGAGTGGTTAATGTCACACCCCCCCCCAAGATTTTTCTCAGAGGCCCAAAGCTCAAAAAAAATCTGGTGGTTAGAACCCATGCTACATCTCTACTTCCCATCACCCAGCAGCAGTAAAATGTCTGGCACAGTTCTCAACAAAACATTTTACAAAATTATAACCCTCCCCAACACAATAGGTTAAATCATATGTAGTTATGCCCCTCAAGAGCGAGCTTCTCTAGCCCAGCATTCTGAGAGGAGTGCAACTCAGAATTACTGCTATAACATACTGAAAAAATTCAACTATCAAAGAAAAAGTTTTTATTTGATGTTCATGTTTTTAATTTGTTTATTTCGGCTGCACTATAGGGGCAAGCCTATTTTTTTTTTTTCCATACCAAACGCTCAACTCCTGCTTTACGACCCAATACGCTGGGCTACAACCGCGAGCCAACAAGCACCAAGCGCAAAATACAATTCAAACTAAAGCAGGAGGCTACCCATGTGTCAATCTACCCAGGATAATATACCCTTGAAAGACAATCTGCAACCACGTTGTCACAACTGGCAATATGGCGTATGTCCAGGTTATATTACTGTAACATTAGCGACCACCCGGTCAGCCTCATATTCCGATTGTGAAACTGGTCCAAGAACTTGAGAGGGTGATGATCTGTGTAAACTACAACGACCGGACCATAGGCTGGACCATAGACCTCGAAATGCCTCAGTGCAAGCACAACTGCCAGCAACTCCCTCTCGACAACAGAGCAGCTTCACTGGGCTGAATTGAACTTCTCTGAGCAGAAACTAACAGGATGTTCCAGCCCATCATCGTCCTTTTTCATAAGGACGGCACCAGCCCCCACACCACTAGCATCCGTTGCTAGTTGGAAAGGTAGGCTAAAGTCAGGGGCCCTGAGGATCGGGTGAGTGCACAACAGGTGTTTTACTACTCTAAACGCCTTCTCACACTCAGGCGCCCATTTGACTTTCTTATCCTTCCAGTTATCCTCCACCTGAGCTTGACTGTCCCGTTCTCCTTCTCCACCTTGACTGCTAAACGTCACCACAGGCACAGTGAGAGGCTCAGGGGGGTACCTCACATACTCCTTCATGAGATTAACGTGACATAACTGATTGCGCTTACGTCTGTCTGGAGTGGCTACCAAGTAATCCAGGTCCGATAGCTCCTCAACCACCCTAAAAGGACCAGTGTACTTCGCAGATAAGGGATGACCTACAAGGGGCAGTAGAATCAACACCTCCTGACCCACGTGAAACTCCCTGAGTTTAACCTTGAGGTCGTACCTGTCCTTCATGAGGGCCTGAGAGCTAGTCAAATTACGGCCAGCCAACTCCAGACTGCGCAACATCCGTTCTCGACTGTCGAGGACATATTTGAGCATAGAACAAGGTTTTTCTGCGCCCTCCCATATTTCTTTAACCATATGGAGAGGCCATCTGACACGGTGTCCAAAGACGAGCTCATTAGGGATGAATCCCAAACTTTCACCAGGTACCTCCCGTGCAGCAAATAAAACATATGGCAGGCCAAGATCCCAACCTTTCCCACTCTCAAAGCAACAACAACGAAGCCCAGATTTCAAGGCTGAGTGCCATCGCTCTAACACACCCTGGCTCTCCGGATGATACGCAGATGACACAACCGTAACAATCCCATGTTGCGGCATTGCTTGAACAAAGAGGTTAGAAGTGAAGTTGGATCCTTGGTCTGACTGAATCCCCTGCGGGTAACCATACCGGGAAAAATACACTTGCAAGTTCCGGACCACCGTCTTCGCTGACCCATTTCTCATAAAGTACGCATCAGGGTACCTTGTTGCTACCTCCATGATGATCAGGGGATACTTGTAAAAATCTCTTGACTGTGCATCACTGTCCTCCTTCAACTCGACAGCACCGGTACCACAATCAAGAACCACCGGGTCTTCTAATTGCAATTTACGAATGTCCGAAGGAGCAAGCTTATCTAAGTGTTTGCGAAACAACTCATGCCCCCCTCCTACATTGAATTTAGCCTCCCGTTACTCTCTCTCTGTGTATCGTTGCTGTCTCTTCGTCTTTTTAAGCCCATCCTCTGCCTTCTTAGTAACAGTTAATGGGTCTTTTCCAGACTCGAAAATTGGTCCTAATAATGAGTCCCCGAGAATGTCCGTTGATACTAAACTCTCAACCGCATCAACTTTCAACCCCTTCTCGGTACCTTTCCTCTGCTTGTCTAAAGACTGTTGACCAGAATGTGACTCCCTGGATGCAAGAGATCTGGTGACAACACACGCCATAGGTTGCACCTGACACTTCTCAACCCACTCCTGCTCCTCCCTACTCACGTCGGCCGGCTTCTCGGCAACGACTAAGGGTGGAGCCTCAGAAGTAGGCCCCGCAAAGTCGTTGCCGAGAAGGAGGTCGACGCCCCCAACAGGTAACTTCTCCACAATTCCTACATCCAGGTCACGAGCCACACCATCAACTTCCATCTTCATTCTTACAAGCGGGTATGACCTTGTTGCATTAACTCCCTGAACCACAACCACCCACGCCGTATTTACAGGTTTACCAGTGAAATTCCTCAACAATGTTTGCGATGCCCCAGTGTCACGCAAAATTCTCACCTCATGTCTTCTACCCCCCCACTCCACACAACCGAGTCCCCTGTGGTCACTAAAGGCATCACGGACAGGGAATAAGCCTTCCGGATCCTTCTGCACTGGCAGTGTATTTACCTCGGAAGAATTGCCTCTAGCAAATTCTGATGTCCTCTTGAACACTCCAATGCCGTGAGCAAAAGACACGGCTGCCGGAGGAGGTCGACTAGGGCACTCATTTGCTTTATGACCCTCCTGGTGGCAACTAAAACACATCAATTTCGGTTTCGGCTCATACTGCGATGTAAAAGGCCCCTGACTTTTCTTATACGGCGTGGTGTTAGGGTTGGATTCAGTTTTAGTTTCATTGCTCTTTCGTTTAAATGTGTCATTGCTACGGGGAGGGGGAGGATAACGGTCCTTAACACTTGCATCGTACTTCTGTGAGGACCCGCAACCCCGAATCAACGACAGCCGTCGATCAGCCATTTCTGCTGCTTCGACTAGAGTTCTTGGGTTTTTCTCCTTTAAGTTCAAAGTTAGATCACCGCCCGTGCTCTTAAAGAACTGCTCCAACATCATTAACTGCTTAATTCCATCAAATGTTGTTACCTTCTCAGATCGGAGCCAGTTCCCCATAGCATCGAACAAGTCCCGGGCGTGTTCCAAAAAGGTGCTATCTCTTCCCTTAGTTACATCCCGGAACTTCAAACGGTACGTTTCTGGTTGCAGTTCGTAAGCCCTCAGGAGAGCCTCCTTGAGATCCTCATACACAATACATGACTCCAAAGGTAACGCATCGTAGGCTTTAAAACCCTTGCCTATTAATCTAGAGGATACAAGTGCTGCCCATTTATTCTCTGGCCACTGGTGTTCCTGGCACTTCTCAAAGCGTGCGAAAAATTCTGTTACCCCACTCTCATCAAACACCGGAACCAGTTTCAATAAGTGCGAGAGAGATTGATCATGAACACGGTTACCAGCCCCAAGTCGCTGTCCCGTTGTCTCTACTCGCGACTTCTCTAAGTCCATGTCGGCACAGTACCTAGTCGACTCTAAATAAGCTTGGATTTTTGCTAGCTCTATGTGCTGGTGACTTTTTCTCTCTTCAATCTTGGTTAATTCTAATTGCTGCTGAAGCTCACATGCCCTTTGTTGCTGCTGAAGCTCACATGCCCTTTGTTGCTGTTGAACCTCAGATACCCTGATAGCTTTTCTCTCTTTGATCATAGCTAATTCGAGCTGAACCAATAATTCTGGAGTTAACCCTTGAGGAGGTGAAGGTGCTACAATGTTTGAAATTACCGGTGGTCCCCCCAGGGGCTACCCACCCTGCCAGTCACCACCCAACTGTGGAAGCGTACTCGGGGTCGGCAAACCACTGGGATGGCTGGGAGTTGAGTGTAGGGGAAGCATGGCCGAAGGGCTCTGAGCACTCAACCCATCTCGCTCACCAGTCACCCTGCCCAGTACACACGTTATCAAGTTATCCCTGGTCATGCTGCTAGTACCCGCATGACCGATAGCTGTGGCCAGGCATTGAAGACCGTACCGATCCATACCCTCCAACCGCTCGGCAGTAACAGGCCATTGAAAAAATACCCTAGCATCCTCCTTACAGTTCACCTGATTAACCATTTCATCATACTGCTGTTCCTCAGTTTCGACATTACGTACTGTGTCTCCATTCTCCTCTGATCCGGTATAAGACATGATGCTCACAAAAATTTCCCACCTCAATATTCAGAAAAGAAGCACCCCAAACTCTTATACCTCAATATACACACAAACATTCTCGGAAATACTCAAGGGCATTACTATGTTGCAAAAAAAAAAATATTCTTGCTGATCCCCACAAAATATTCCCCAAAACAACAAATGTTCCCTGCTAATAAATGTAGGTTCACCAAATCCTGGTAAGGTCGCCATTTGTTACGACTGAGGTTTACATATATCAGGGTTCTTATTCATTGGACTAGTAATGGCATAAATGCTACAACGGAAAGCGCTAGATCCAACCTCTGATGTATATTCCCAGTGAACAAAGAACACAAATACTCTCCAGAGTTCTATATGCAATAATAGGTTATCAAACTCTCAATAAATGTGCGTCTACTCTAGGCTTAATGTTATGTGAAAACAGCCTATTACTACCTATAACCGAAGGTACTTGGTTATGGTATGCAAAGTAAGGTGGTAAGAGAAGTTACAGCTTACGTTACTTTAATCAATAAATGTCAGGCACTCCTGCATAAAAGAAAGTGCACTAAAGTCCTTCCACACCAACAAGGAATTTTCTTTAAATGTTAGATGCTATCAAGATGCTCGAATCGGAAATGGAACCCAAAAAGGCAGGCAGCGGAACAATGCTCGTGCAGGCTATGCACACAAAAAGGCAGGAGATATAATGCAGTCGGAGCCAAGAATATCCTAAACGCAACAACAATAATAATAATCGCCACAACAATGCAGTATTCCTATCAACAAAAAGAGCCTAAGTCGTTTGTGTCTCAATACATCAAACTAGGCTGCGAAATGCTTGTGTAATCATAAACGGGTATGCATAATAAGAGTAATTGGTTTTATATACTTAATGTCTACTATGACTGATAAAGTCTAGCTAGAGTCAATGATACGAGATACTGGTGCGCATGGCATGCCGCATAGCCTAGTGCAAATCTCAAGTCTGTGCATCAAGTATTACGTAATAGTGAAGGGTAGCTCTCTTGAGAAACCTTATTACCGAAGTATTAAGCGTTCTCCTGGCGTGCCTCAAAGACAAACAACCGAGCTTAGAACAGTGCAGAATGGTATAGGCAAAAAGCACTCATTCGTGCATGCTCTACTCTCAATGGCACACAGACTAGAATTTACCCAATCAACTCCAGTTCTCAGGTATCTCGTGCAGCTTTTAACTAAAGCCAGCACCCATCGGAAACAATACCTTATAATATCAGACTCCTAGTCTAGCATTATCTAATCCCGCAGAACACTAATAATTATAGGAAGCGGTACTGAACAATGTGAATGCCAACCAATGCTTCGTGATCAACTTATCTTAACAACTAAACATACATGGGTTATATAATACCTTAATGCACAATACAACTGGCCAGCATGAAGCTGATTATGCAGAGTTAACCAGAGGTGGTATAATATTAATAAAAGGTGGTGAAAGATATAGAAAATGAGAGAGATAGGCGATAGGCAGAGGAAAAGGTTCTCAGGTGCAGTGAGGGGAATAGATATCAAAGGGATAAGAGGGATGCGTTCTAGAAACCAGATCTGAGGGAGAGAGTGGCAAGAGAGCTGTATATATACTAGCACTAGCTCGCACCGCGTAAGCAAAGCGGTAACAAGTCCTCCAGCCAATCCCAAAGAGGCCAACCAACCATGACATCACCAAGCATGGTAAAAAACTCCTCCAACCAATCCCCAAGAGGCCAACCAGCCGTGACGTCATCGAGCATGGCAAAAAACACTGCGCGCCTCCTCTCACTCTGTTCTACTCTCTCTCTCTCTCTCTCTCTCAAATCCTATCATTACTACTTAATGATAAAACATATACTTTACAATTAAATATATAAAGCCTTGACATGGGCGAAAACAAAGAGCCTTTCTGGACTGCTCATGACACGAGCTTTCATATGAAATAAAGCACACAATAATACATCAACTGTAGCCATATCCACTGCCCTGGCGATCCTAGCGAGTCACCGTAGGACAAGCCATGCGGTTCTAACGGAGTGGTTAACGTCACACATCTAAATGGACCAATGTAAGTAGCGGGGTACCCCAGGGATCGGTACTAGGACCAATTATCTTTCCAATTTACATCAATGACATAGATGAGGGTCTCACCTGTACAATCTCAAAGTTTGCTGACGATACAAAAATTGCAAATAGCGTACTCTCAAAAGATCAAGTTGACTATATGCAACACAATCTAGATCAATTGTCACATTGGGCCCAAATTTGGCAAATGAGTTTCAATGCGGATAAATGTAAAGTACTACATATCGGATACCTAAATGAGAAAGCAAACTATTCGATGAATGGCACTCAGCTTAAGAATGTAAACAGAGAAACCGATCTGGGAGTAACAATATCGAGTAACCTAAAACCGAGTCAACAATGTTCAGAAGTTGTTAAGAAGGCAAACAAAATAATTGGCTTTATAGGCAGGTCATTTGAGCATAAATCCAAAGACGTTATCCTAACCCTTTACAATTCCTTAGTCCGCCCTCTTCTGGAATACTGCGTTCAATGCTGGTGCCCTTATTACCAAAAAGGCATAAACAAGCTAGAACGAGTTCAACGTAGAGTTACCAAAATGATACCTAGCCTAAAGAACAAACCATACGAAGAGCGTCTTAGAGAATTAAATCTATTTCCTTTAACCCAGCGCAGATTAAGAGGTGACTTAATTCAAGTGTTCAAAATCATCAAAGGCATCGACAATATTAGCTGTAGTAAGTACTTCACTATCGACCAATCTAATTACACGCGGGGAAACGGTTGCAAAATTATTGGTAAATCTTTTAACTCACACGAATCAAAGAATTTCTTCTTCAATCGAGTTTTCAACTTGTGGAATGAGCTTCCCGAGACGTTATAGACTGCAGCACCGTTGATTCACTTAAATTCCGCCTAGACAAATATCTCGCATCAAACCCGCAACTGACTGCGTTTGTAAATGAATAACTTTATTTTATCCTCCCCTCAGGTACTAACCCATATGTCCCCTACTAACTTCCTAGTCCTGCCACGGACATTAGTTCCAGGGCAGTAGTTCCCTTTCCAATGTTCCCTTACCCACTCTAAACCACTGTTTGGACACTTGATCCTCAGTGTTTTGGAGGACAAGCAGCCTAGAATGGTCACTAGATCTGTTGTTGCTTGATTTCCTTTGTACTTTGTACTCTTCATAGCTGTGAATGCTAACTTCAAGTGCTTTTAATGGTGTGTACAGTGTTTTAATCAGACATCTATATATTACGTTCAACTATTTCCTGCATGTCCAACAAGATAAATTCATTTTTATAAATATGTCTCATAAAATGAGTCTTCCTAGATATTGCGTGTTTTCTAACACATGTCAAATCGTCAGTGACATGGCGGTCACTTTATCATGTCGTTCAGTCAAAACTCCAATTTCTCATCATATAATTTCATATCTGTATCCTCATATGGATCATGTCATACCGCGACCCACTGACCTGTCAAGGGATAGGGTGGACAAACGCACTCAGTCACCCTTGCAATGTGTATAAGTGTGTGCGGTATGCGGTGATTCCCAGATGTTATTATTTAATTGTTATTCCTAAGTGATAGCATTCTTTTTTGAGACTTCATAGGGGTTATTTTCCCAAGTCAGTAATATTCATTAATTTTTCCTAAGTTTCTTAAACCCGCAAGTTGATCTAAGCGGTTGAGTTAATTTAGTTTTTTAATGCATCTGAGGTATTAAAGTGAATTTAGTGTTAATTTCTCTGTTAATTATTTTAATTACAATAAATTTACGAGTGCGTTCGAGCGGCCTCCAAGGGTTTGGCTGTATCGACCTCGGTATTCTTTTCTCGCTCATGGGTGCGAAGGTATTTGTAACTTTGTTTGTTTTTCTTATAAGTGCGTCATTTTAACATCTTTCTTGTACGTACAGTGTGATTTTATTTTTTCTTAACATATTTTGTGAATTTCTAACGAGTTTATCATTTCCATCTTAATTGTTTTTTTTCGCTCGCTAGTAGGCCTATATTGTTTCTTGTGTAAACACATTGCCGATACTATTTGCTTAAATTGAGTGCGAGTTTGTAAACAAATAATTTTCGGGGTTCAATTAACATCTTTTTGTCCAAATTGTTGTCTCTACTGAAATACACTCGTTCAAGATTTTTTGTTTGAGTTTCTTTTGATTTGAATTATGGAAGTTTGATTGGTTGATATTTTCTTAATGTAATCTAGTTTTGAAATAATTCAAATTATTATTTTTTTTTTTGCGTTCAGTTTTATTCTGAAGTTTTTTTTCCTTAGTATATGATTTCCTAACATTTTGTTTTGTCCATTTAAGTGTATTCGTTTCTGCCTTCTGGCTACAGTCAAGCGCTGTATATTTCGGTAGATTTTCGTTCGCTAATTTGTGACTATTTTTTTTCTAAGGGGTCTTTTCTAAGTTACGTTTTATTTGGTTTTGCCCAGTGAGTCTATATATTTGTTGTATTTGCCTGAAACATTGAATAGTTTGGCTAATATGAATGTTGGATTTCTCAGTTGTGGCAGTATTATCATTGAAAAGGAAATACTCTTGGTAAATATTTTGTTTTAGAGAGTGCTTTTGGAAACTGAAGAAAATTATCAGAGTATTTAAAAACAAAAAATTGTGGTCTTCAAGGGTTCTCCTCGAAGACCTCCTGCCATATGAAGAACGAAAATATTAGTATATTCTGTTATGAGTTTATGATAAAATAAAATGCTAGGAGTTAATTTATTAATATTTATACGGTCTATGGTATTTAATATGACTGTAATTTGATGTGGAGATACATTTGTTTGGTGAATTAAGTTTGTACATGTATGATTTATTAATATCTGTATGTTGTAAGGTATTATATATAACTCGACATGATTTTATTTTAAGAGAAAATTTCTTGGAGGGGTTCGAGTGTAAATCCTTATGATTTTCTTGGGGTTTATGGAATTTATTTTAGAATTGATTTGCACTACCTTGTAATAATTTTATTTGCAACGTTGAGTGTGTGAATGTATTCTATATTTTCCTAAGATTGGCCATAGGAAATGCATTATTTTGAAAAACGGGTGGCTCCCGGTTGAAAAGATTTATTACAATTTTAGTTGAATATTCTATGTGATGTTATTTGCGCAATGATTTTTTTCCAGATTAGGAAGGTATTATATTACACACCACGGGATTGTGGCTTGCTGTGTTTAATATTGATCTATATCATATTCCTATAGATACGATGTTTCTTCCTTTTAATTGTTGTTCATTAGATTTTAACTATGTTTTTTTTTTTTTTTGGTTTCATTCGGTTTTATCAAACTTGGAAGTTTTATATTGTTTATGTTTAGTATAAACTTGGATGGTACTCATACTACATACCACGGGATGTGGATTATTGTGTTAAATATTGATGTGTCTATTCCTTTATGAATTTTATTTTGAGCAATGAATTTTGTTTTCAGAATAGGAAGGTACTCATATTACATACCACATGATGTGGATGACTGTGTTACATATTGATGTGTCTATTTCCTTGAGTTTACATTGATTTTTTTTTTGGGGGGGAGGGTTTGTGTTTTTGTTCATATATAAACTAGATAGTATTAAGACACATATCACGGGTTTGTGGAGTTGTGTTTATTGCTATTTGGTGGGTTTTCCTATGGGTAGGAATATTATTTTATTTTATTTTACTACCATTGTGTATGTGTGATTTTTCCCTAGATTTTTTTTTGCAGCTGTATATTTTAAATTTTCTTCTCATTTTATATCAATATATTTCTTTACTTTGTTACTTGATCTACAACAGACACCATAATTATAATGTGTCTTTGTTTTTGTTCTTTTTGGATTTCTTATCGAAATTTGTTTGAAAATAATACCTATAGTATTTTACTTTATACAATTTTTGTTTTTGTTCATTGTCTTTGCATTTGTATTTGCTTTGTTCAATTTGTAATCCGTTCTTCATAATTTTGCTGTAACCTTTTATTATATTAACAAAATACCTAGAAAATTTCCATTCCTCTTTCAATTTTTATCTTCAACTTAAAATGAATTTACTTACAGTAGGTGAATATTCATCTTTTATTTTCATTATAGCTTCATGTACTTCCGCCTGCTTCGCTATTAGGCCTACCTTTGTATTCTGTAGTCATCCAGACATTGTTCATTTGCCAATAATGAATCGTGTTGCAGGGGGCTACGAGGGGACCATAGGAGAGCCGAGAGGTAATGTGCGAGGGATGGAGTTGGTTAGATTCATACCTTACTCATTTTAACTGTAATTTTCCTATCTCTCATTATCATTTTAAGTGCTACCTTGCTGTGGGAAGCAAGAATTTTACTGGGGGCGTATTACATCTCAAGATTATACTATTTATTATGAATTCATTATATCCAACTATCATATCATTTTAAGACGTTTTAGTTACTGTGTCTGTATTTGTGTGAAGAACTGTACATTTCAGAGGTCAACAGAATCATCCATTGTAACTCCTTGTCAGATTTGTCATGATTCAGATTCTGTACACTGGCTAACATTCCGCTAATTCATAAATTCTCAACCACCATCTTGTAACTCAACACGGGTAGCCATCTTGTATCCAGAAGGTGTGGCCCAGGGTGGTGATAGGTGAGAAGGTATTGAGAGGAAGCAGATAGATTATAACCACAGGCCAGACAAGTCGCCTTTTAGAGTTCCCTCTCAATATAGGGAAGGCTATCTCACTTACTTAAGTTTTATTACTCTGTATATTATTTCAGTTTGTACTTGAATACATATCAAAGTGGTTTTGAATCAGAGATCTTTAATTATATTCCCTTTACCTATATATATCAATATATAATAGGTAAATGGTAATCGGTGGTGGCAGCTTTTATACCTATCTATTAAATCAATCAATCTACAAGCAGAGAACTCAGCCTCTACACTACAACTTCTACAATCATCATACAACCTACAGTAACCTATTGCTCATAGGAGACACCTTAAGTCTACCTACATCGAGTAAGAGGTTAACCCTTATCATAAATATAGGATCGTAACTCAAAACGTCCTAATACTCCTGTCTGGAGTTAACCCTATGAATACATTTGACTACACATAAAAGTCTTACGTAACATTGACGATCTCCATAGCCTGACCGTTCAACTTCACCTCACACTCTGTGACTTCACCTCTTTCGAAGACCATAACCTTGCTCTTCCCCGCCTTTACCTTCAAATTCCGTTTTTCGCACACTGTTTCAAACTCATTTACCAAATCCTGCAGCTCCCATTCATTATCGCTCATCAGAACTGTATCATCTGCAAACAGCAGTATAGGCAGCTTCCACTCATTTCCTTCCCTTTTCAGCGTACACCAACATCCACTGCTATTTCTAGTATTTCTTTCATGACTCCATCCATATATACAGTAAACAACCACAGGGACATCACACACCCCTGTTTCAAACCAACATTCAGGTAAAAAAAATCGCTCTGCTTACTCTCCACACGTACTGCCGCCTTTGCACCCTCATACATACTCTTCACTGCTTTCAGCAACTTGCCATCTACTCCGTATATTCTAAGTACTTTCCACAGTTTGTATTTGGTGGTAAAAATACAACTTCAACTCAGGGTCATCAAGATGGCGGGAAACCAAACGCTCTCCAAGATGCACCTGGTTATTTCCCGCGAAATAACCGTTATTTACATGAATCCAAAAGTTATTTTAGAAAGTGGGTAACTATTCTGACTAGCCGTTACTGCCGAAAATGTTATTTTATAAGTCGTTATTGGCGGAATGTTTGTTGGCTTAGGCCTATTAATTGGCTTGAAGCTTGAGTTCCGACTTCCGAGGCGAGGCAAGGCCTCTCCGCCTCTCTCTCCCCCACCCCGCTCGTCCTTCTCAGCCAACACAGCCGCTTTTTCCTCGCAAATGTGGATTAGGGGGTCGCAAATTAAGAGGAAATGGCAGATTTCCCTTATAAGTTCTAAGGGCTGGTTCGCACATGTGAAATCGACCTCGCAAATGTGGAATATTATATTTTTTCCAATTTTGATCCCCCCTCGCAAATTTCAAGGATCGCATATTTCAAACTCGCATATTTGGAGGATGTACTGTACTTTGATAGTTTGTACCCTATATTTTGATGGTTTCTACCCCATATTTTGATAGTTTGTACCCCATATTTTGATGGTTTGTACCCCATATTTTGATAGTTTGTATCCCATATTTTGATAGTTTATACCCCATATTTTGATAGTTTATACCCTATATTCCCCTTCGAGTCCCCTTTCTTTTCCATTGACCGTGTAATGGCTTTCCTTTCTTCTCTCAGCCTTCTTAACGATATTAGAGTTCCTTTCCTTCTAACTCTATCCGTTTTCTGCTTTAGTGCGATATGGCCTTTGTTGCCTGGTGCTAGGAATTCATTAATGTTATAGGCCTACCCTATATTTTGATATTTGTACCCCAACTGCTGAGCTCTGGAACTCTCTCCCAGAATCAGTCTATCCCTCTTCCTATGACTTAAATTGCTTCAAACTCCGTGTGTCCAGGCATTTTAGCTCGAACGTCCCTTGATTTTGGCCCTGTCACTCTTTCAACTCTGGGAAAGACACTTGCTGCAGCCAGTTCTGCCTTTTGTCTACCTCATTCTCGTAGAAAACAAAACAATTTATAGTTTGTACCCTATATTTAGATAGTTTGTACCATATTTCTTTAGTTTTTACCCCATATTTTAATAGCTTGTACCCCATATTTTGATAATTTTTACCACTTCAATGCTTAGAGCTTCTTCCTAAGTTGAAAATAATAATTTGTTGTTAGCTTAAATTAACTGTAAATGGCCCCACCATACTGAAGGGATTATTCTACTTTTGCACGTTTATCTTCCAGAATATTGAATTGGAATGTAAAGAAATGGCCGCCTTTTATGTTTGATAGCGTAATGCATAAGTGCGCGGAATTTCGATGTGAGTATCCTAGGTTCGAGTCCTTGAAGTGCCACATGTATTTGTTGATTTCATTAATTGAGTTTAGAAGTGAAGTTGGTTGGTGAAAAACATATAATAATTATATCCCTCCAGGTTGTTGAGTTAAAGTGCAATAATCATGTTCAATTGTTTATACATTAATTTATTTGTGATGATGAGGATGCATTTTTTAATATCCATGCACTCCCTGGTAAAGAGCAGGGCTAGGGTGGGTGCCCTTATATTTCAGGAACTTTAGTGGACAGTTGCCACAGATTTCTAGACCATGCCGTCCATCACGGCACTGTCGTCTGCCAATAACACACATACTGGCTGGCCCGAGCCTCGAACGCTCGATATCACGGTTTCCAGGCGAGTGCTCTACCGACCGTGCTATGGCCTAAGGCATTACATTATTTAATTAATTTATGTTGGTTTTTAATATTTAACCTGTTCACTACGGATGGTGTCTCCTTCATTGTATTCTGTTTGACGTTAGACAATTTTGCTTATAATAGGAAAGCAGGTTCGTCCAAAGCCCAATACTACCTCGAGTTACTCCTTCAGTACGGTACACATTTACTTCGATATCTTGTCTTTTGGCTAACACAAGACGATTTTGTTATGTTCGGACAATATATCCCGTAGTAAAATGGTTAATTATAATTACATTATAATTATAATTACAGGTTCGCTATTGCTCGCTAGGAAAAAATCGACACCTAAATGGCACGAAAGGTCTTAAAATTGACAACAAAATGGGACAAAAGGTCTTAGAATTGTCAAACTAGTATCTCTCGTTTTAAAATGGTTAAACACTATTTACCTACCGTATTGTTTTGAAATTGTGTTATATGAATATACTGTACTGTAATTTCAAAATGCGTTGGCTATGTACAGTCGTGTTCTTTGATTCTGATATATACATAATCGAGGTTGCCATAGGCTAAATTGAATCCTCTTATTTAATTTTTACCTGATGCTTACATTTCGGATGATAGTTTAATCAGTTCGAGGGTTTAAAATGTACACAAATTAATGACCACGACTGATAATATGCCAACATTACTAACTGTTATATTCGATAACTCTTAGGCGCCTCTGACTCGGCAGCTGCTGAATGAAATTTTATAAGAATTCCTATCACTTAAGATAATCTTCCATTTGTTTATTTATCTACACCAGTTCAAAATTTAACCTAACTTAACTCCTAAGTGTCGGCGCGCAACATAAGTCGAGTATAATAAATCTGGACTATCTGGCGGCGCTCGACATAGGTCGTGTGGCAATTTCAGCACGTAATGCTGCTGGGAGAGAGAGACAAGTGGTGGCAGGAGAGTAGCGAGCGTATGACTGCTCCAGACCACCGCGGCGAACCTACTGACACGAATCCCACCTCCTCCCTCCCTCTCTCACTCGCTATATACGGAATTGTATGGGGAAAGTGCCGAATTACATGCTTTTTGCACTCGCGTTGCGCGGTTGTTGCAAGAAAACTAGCCATCATAAAAGGATCGTTATGGTGTCATTGGAAAGCTCTGTTTATGCCCTTTCAGGGATAGATACTTGTTTTACGCTCTGGGTCTTATTTAGGCATGAAAATGATCACGTAAATAGCCCTATTTTGGCTAAAAACACCCCGCTGGGCGGTACATATAAATAAACCGCCTAGCCCGCTAATAAGGTGTTAAGGTCTCTGTTCTTCATGCTCCAACCACCTCAGTATCCTACCTCCACTCATACCTTCCACCAGACCTATGAGAGTTCCGTATGGAGCTCAGTGGTCTGGGTAATCTGCGTTAATCTGTTCTACTTAACTAACTCCACCATGCTCTCTAAACCCAATATGTCTCCTTGTTCTTTATGCTCCAACCACCTCGGCATCCTACCACCACTTATACCTTTCACTACGATCTCTAAACCCAATATATATCTGTGTTCTTTATGCTTCTATGTCTCCTTTCTTTATGATCTTATGTCTCCTTTCTTTATGATCTTATGTCTCCGGGCTTTATGCTCTTATGTCTCCGTTCTTTATGCTGCAACCACCTGAGCATCCTACCTCTACTCATACCTTCCACCATGGTCTCTAAACCCAATATATATATATATATCTGTTTTCTATGCTTCTATGTCTCTCCGTTCATTACGCTCCAAGCCTACCTCAGCTCAACCTTCCACTATGCTCTTTAAAGGGACAGTGGCTGCTTTTTTGGCCTATTAATTCATGTATTCATTTATTTTTTAGTTTCCTCGCTAGACCTCCCTCAAACTTAGAAAAACATCCCCTAGATCCACCCTCAAGATAAATTTGTAAATTTTTCGGTAGAAAAATGTTCCGGCCAAAGGCCGGTTCCTCTTATAATTACAGACTCGCCATTGCTCGCCAGGAAAAAATTGACACCTACATGGCACGAAAGGTCTTAAAATTGACAACAAAATGGGATGAAAGGTCTTAAAATAGTCAAATTAATGGGCCTAACATCTTAAAATCTAAAAACAAATTGGGCTAAACATGAGGAAGAAGGGGGGACCAGAAAACGACCCATCTCCCCTTAAACCCAATATGTTTCGATTTTCTTTCCATTATTATTTATGAATCATGATGAACTTGGCATTTTATCATGGGCCACATTTCAGTACAAGTTGGTGGTAGTGATTCTGTTTTCTTATATTTACCTTGCCCACATAGAGCTCACTTATACCTTAAGGGGGGGTCACCGGCTTTTTTTTTTATCTTTCTCTCCTTTTCTCTCTTTCCAAGGCTTGTATCCATTCGGCCCCATTCAGCCAACTGTTTTAAGACTTTTATCCCCATCCAGGTGTCGATTTCTTCCTGGCGAGCAATAGCGAGCCAGCATTGTATAGAGAAATCCGGCTTCGCCGGAGAAATTTTTCTATTGAAAAATGTACAAATTTAGTTGCCATTGTATCATGTGTTTTATTAAATATAAACCTTCTATTGACTCTGATTATATTCCATTTTGTTAATATACTGTTATTTCTACAGCATCTCATATAAAGACCTATCTGTGGGTCATATGCTTGTGTTCTTTTATTTCATAAATTTTATTTTAGTAAGCGTTGTTTCCACATAGCGATTTTGATAAGTTAATTTGACTTTATATTGTCTTTGTCTCAGGTTTGGTTTGTTTAGTTTGCAAGTTTTACATTTTAATTATTTTATCATTTATACGTTTTAACTTCACTCTGCACGGAAATTACTATGCAAATCAGAAAAAATACATGTTTCGATTAGATTAAAAAATGAAAAAGCCTAATGGTCGTTGCCTGTTCCTTTGTTCTTTATGGTCTCTATGTCAAGGAGTCTAGGATGGGGAACCCAGCTGGTATTATTTGGGTCACTCGTCTCGGGAAGTGTTATAGGTCAGGTCCCGTCGACTCCCGAGACCTAGCAGCATAAATTTGTTAATATATATGTGTGTATGGTAATGTCTTTTTATAATTATTCTATCCATCAGATGACAATTTTATGATGTTAACCCCATTAATACGACATAATTTTCATCCTATTATGGTGAATGTTGGAGGATTTTCTTTAGCTTATAATCTACCTCTAGGACTCAAAGGGGTAAATGCGATCTCAATAAACCCTCTAAACAACAGATCCTTACTTAGCTGCATACAATCGTCTAATTTTAACCAGAATTAAGGTTAAAAGGCGACCTCGTGATGAAGGGGTTAAGAAAAAAACTTTAAAGACTTGAGTTATTCATAAGAGATACAGTTTGTCTCATGTGCTATTGGCAGCATTCAAGCAGCCATGTTTGGGGTTGCCTCACTTGTCAAGTTTTAATATTTGATATAAGATTGGAGAACTTATCTCACATCTTACTAGGTCTACCCTTCCGCACAGTTCCTACCACATTCACAGACCTTCATATCTTCACTCAATTAGTGTCATCTATCCTCTCCACATCCCCAAGCTAACCAATCCTGCTCTAGTGCATTTCTTCCCTGATACTCTTATACTCGTAGTTAAGGATTCCAAAATGACCACAAGTAATTCCTTCAGTGCAATGATACGTATCGTGTTTTTCTTGAATACTGGTTAACACTTCAGGATGCTATTAAAGTCAGAGAGAGAGAGAGAGAATGAGCTATTTTTCAACAGCCTACTGGGCTGCAGCCAGGGTTAAGGTCAGTGTTAAGGTCAGGAATGGTTTATTGTAATGAAGGTTTAATATTACCTGTAAGACTGTCAGATTCATTGGGTTCTCTCAGGATTTTACACAATTTTCAGCAAGGTTGTCCTCAATAATTTGAATCTGAGTGTAGGCCTACATGGGACAGGAAAATTGCAAAGGAAGTTTAGGTAGTCAAAATTATTAGTTTGCCATAAAACCTTGATGATGATTTGTGTTCAATGTAAAGAGAGGTCATAATTTGAGATCTTTATTATGTGAAATAGTTTGTGTGATGTAAGTGTAGATTATACAGGTTTTTGGCAGAATGTTGATTTTGCCTGTACATCATAATTAGGAGTACAGTATATATTGAATGGTTAGTGAAACAACTCTACCATTTAATTGTATGTCTTTAATGTGCTATATTTCAAAAGTATTACAAAGGATATCATGTAACTATAATTTTCTAATCGTTACTATAGTCTATTTTATTTCAGCTGATGGTGAATTGAATCCCTTAGCAACTGATCTCTCGATACTAAATGGAAAAATATAAATCTACAATACTATATGTTTCTGTGTTGTATTAATGCCAAGTTTTCAAAATTAACAACATATTTCGCTACAAAATCTGTCATAGCTGAGTAACCAAAATAGTAACAAGGCAATTTACCATCAGCTAGAACAAATAGACTATGATTTGCTTTTAGTAAGGTAAGGTTGGCTATTATTAGACAATTTTATTCAGTTTCAAAAGGGCCTCCAGAAATGAACAGGCTTCGAAGTATCTCGGATAAATTAATGCCTGAAAAAATAGGAGTACAGTAGCTACATATATTTCCTCTCCACTTTACCCTGTCCATTGTTAAGTTATGTCTCAGCTGTCATTACGTTTGGTTCGTTCTGTGCTGTATTGATGTCTTTCAGATGTTGAATAGGTTGGGTAAGTGTAGGAACATGGTTGTATATCTCACTCATAAAGGATAAATCATGTGTAAAGATTGTTGATAGCAATTATTGATCAAAACATAATTGGTGCCGAGACATCACTTATTAGGCCGACTGTACGTGCTTGGGAATAACTGGCCCTTATTATAACACCAATATTATTATTTCATACTTTATTTCAGTACATTTCTTCCGAGGTTCACAAAATGCTATCTAATTGCACAGTTATAGTTTTAGTACATCAGCAATCCTTTAGTCCCAAAAGTTGTCTATATATTGACGCATACAGGCACCATGAATCCACATAATCAACTCATAAATCCACATTTAAATCATAAATCCACATAACTCGTAAATCCACATATTCATCTCATCGCCACAAGCTGTAAAATATAATGGGATATGAATAGAGGTTTGTCGGAGAAGGAAACTGAAAGTGAACGTCAATAAAAGTAAAGTAATGGTGTGTAATAGGGGTGATTCGTAGGGTGAATCTAGATGTGAGGCTGGATGGGGAAATATTGGAACAAGTAGTGTTTAAAATCTCCAGGAGGAATGATAAGCAGGAGTGGAGGTATGGAAATGGAGGTAAAACAGAGTATGTGTAGCAAGGAAGGCTTTCAAAGCAATGGGATGTATGTGGAAGATGGGAAATCTCGGAATGAAAGTAAAAAGTGCAATGTATCAGGAGTATGTGTGGAGTTACTCGTAGAGACAGATTGAGGAATGAAGAGATACATAGGAGAGTGGGGCAGCAGGGACATTTGTCAGCCAGAGTGGACAGAAGGGTGCTGAGCTGGTATGGACATGTTGAACGAATGGAAGATGAAAGGCTTACAAAGAGAATATGTGAGTCAAATACAAGGGGAGATAGAAGGGCAGAAAGACCCCCATTGAGATGGAGAGGCTGTGTAGGACAAGCTTTGGATGATAGAGGAATGACTATAGATCAGACAAGGGAAGTGGTGGTTAACAGGAATGAATGGAGAATGCTTGTGAATAGATAAGTGAACACTTGGTCATTTTGGGGAAGTGGTCGGGCGCAAGTTGGACTAGATAATAGTCCACCAGGCGCCTGGCCCGGGGAGTAGAGCAGCAGCCCAGAGCATTTTGATCAAACGAACGAGGTACCAATATCTGAGTACTGGATCACTTAGAGTGTACCCTACCATATGCAGATATGAACGTCTGCCGGGGCCCCCCTGCTGCAAGTGGCCCCCAGGGGCCCCAATAGGGGCCCAAAAAATCGTCTAGATCAAACATAGGAGATACCACATGAAACTTAGTTTAGAAGAATTAGGACATTCCGTGGAGTAACAAATGGTCCCTGCCAGACAAATTGTCCGCTGCAAAATGGCCGCCAGACGCCCCTAAAGAGCCCCAAAATTTGGTTTGGATCAAACATTGGAGGTACCACTTGAAACAAATTTTAGTGGAACTAGTACATGCTAAAGAGTATAGAATATCTCCTGCCAGACAAATTGTCTGCTGCTTAATGCCCGCCAGACGTCCCTCAAATGTTGGCACCAGGGACGCTATGGCAGAATTAGGCTAGATCAAACATTGAGAATACCACATCAAACTAAGTTTAAATGAACAAGGACATCCTACACAGTACGAAATTAACCCTGCCAGACAAATTGTCTGCTGCATAATGCCTGCCAGATGCCCCAAAGATGTTCCACAATTTTGGTTGAATGAAATATTGAAGGTCACATTAGAAAATATATTAAATTAAACTTACAAATAAAACTGAAACATAAACTGCATAAATATATACAAAAATAACTAATCAAACTTCAAAGCTTACGGAAAGACACTAAACTAATTAAAATCTATGTGGAAAATGCATTTGAATTTACTGGAAAATATAATCTTGAACTTGAAAACACGTAAAATATCCAATTAGTATTACGACAGATAAAGTTGGTTTCCCAGGCCACTTTCGACACAAATGTATTAAAGGACCATATCAAACTAGTTCTAAGTGTGATATTCGTTAGCCAGAGACGGTCAGGTACATGGAAATTCTATCTCAAGAGTGAATAAAACTAAATTTCATATAGAGAATTATCTTTAAACCAGTTGAAAATGTCAGGAGATAAAGTACAAGTATAGTATATAGTACCATAGAATACAAAACAAAATTGCCAGATAAAATATCTATTGCACATATGGTCTGCCCGGCAACCTATGGCAGAATTGTGCTGGACGGAACATTGGGATTACCACCTCAAACATAATATAAATTAATAAGGATATCACAGATTTAATAATGGCCCCTGCCATAAAAATTACCTGCCAGCTATGCCCAAAAATTGAGACCGCTCCTCCAGTTATCACTATATTACTACTATATTAACTTTCCGAGTCATTACTCCAAGCTAGCGTTAACACCATTTGAGCACAAACGTTACTCGATAACATTAGCATAGATATGTGGTAAATAATATGTATTTGAACAGGTAAGAGATAAATTATACTTTACCTCACATAGGAATTTGGTCAACATAACTTGAATTAAAATATATTAATTGTATTGAAGCATTTGATCACATTACTTGACATCATACATACAAATTTTATGCATCAATTTTATAAACCATTGACAAATGACTATACTGTAGCTACAGATCCCAGTATAACAACCTGAGTAAACACAATCATTTGTTATGTTATTACTAATATTATTATGAGAACCAGATTACAATTATATTAAAATGTTTACTTAATTATGCATAATATTCTACTTGAATATATGTACACTTATTATTATTAATCATGTACTGTAGGTCTCGACAATAAATGTGTTCAAAACTTAGATCTCCGTTTCACTTTCCAAGTTATTACTCCAAGCTAGTTCGGAACCTGAATCATCAGCAACATCAAACTCGGTAGCAACATCACGGTCACTCTCAATATCCTCTTGACTGTCATCTAGTTCCCTTTCATCCTCAAAGAGATAATCAGGAACAGCAGGTCCTAAGTACCAGTCAGGGACATAGTTTCCATCCTTTTGCTTCCAGCCATAGTTATGAGGATCCAAACCATGTCCTGGATGTGACGAATCAGCATTTTCCCACACTATACTGACAAAGTGAGCCCGTTGCAATTTCTTGTGAACAGTCTTGGCACATGGTGGAAGAAGTGCACAGTCAACCTTCTTCACGTTGTTCATCGGATTTTCCTGAAACAAAGAAAACAATTTCAAATATACAATTGGCAGTAGACAATTTCATATTCACAATTTCAAAACTATAACTATAGCCAATGGTACAGGATGTTTGCTCAGACAATACAAATTGTTTCTACCAGAGGGATGCCATTTGTTGATTTAATTAATTTAGTTTAGAAGTAAAGTCGGTTGGTGGAGGGAACATAATAATTACCTGATTCAGTTTTCCAGTCATCTGGCACAATTTTACATATCTGGCCTCATTGACATCCTTGACACTCTTCAAGCCATACAAAGAACAGAGGAATTCTTCTGCTTTGCTCTTGTGTGGTTCATCTTCATATGCCAATATGCTGAAGAACTGGATGAGTGTTCCTCTTGTGTCTTTCTCAAGAATTTCTAGTGGCTTGACTTTACCCTTTCTGTAGAATGCTGCAGTGAAATCGCAGCCAGTAAATGCATGAAGACCTGGCATGGCAGATGCTAGGCCCTTCTGCTTGGAATCCAAGGCCATGGCAATGCTGCTGATATCAATATATCTACGATTATTTCCTGACCCACATTCCATAATTATGCAACTGTATGATGTTGGCCTGGCAGTTGTCAAGTGCCTTCCTAGCATTCCGAGGAGAATCACCATGACATCAGTATCGGATGCTCTAACCACAACATTCCCAGTAACATTGGCTGCATGGAATGCAAGGAGAGTGTCAGCTTCCTCATGACTACCCTGAAGATTGGCTGGAAAACTGACAGTCATCTTGAAATCTACCTCATTGAATGTGAGATGGGCGCAGTTGCCTCCATGGGATACGATAAGTGTCTTCTTGGCTAGGATTGGCCCATACTCATCTTTTTGCCATTCATTGAGGAGAAACATTGCCAACTGATCCATGAATATGCCATTTTGCAACAGTTTCTGACAGCTCTGTCTGGGTACTTGCGCTGGACCAGTGATGACAAATGGGTGATCATCAGCTCCGCGTAGATTTCTCTCACTCGCTTTCAGGGACATTGATTGATATGTGTCAAACAATACATGAATCTCATTCCCTAGACTGGTACAGATGTATGCCAAAAGCGACCTAGCCAAGTTTCCATACGATGTGATGCGTCCAATGGTAGAGAGGAATGAGTGGATCAATAGCCCATCATCAATCAGAGTGACATTGATAAGTGGTAAAGGTGTTTCTGTGAACCCATCCTGTAGTCCCTCAAGCTTATCCAACAACTTACTCTTCTCTGTCTTAAGCCTTGATCCATCTGAATGTGCAATTGCCAGTGGGTATTCTGTGATTGGAAAGGTCATAACATGCCTAAGATTGAAGGTTGTCCTATGAGAAACTGCAACTAGTATTCTTATAAAAACATCTCTGAGGCTTTCAGCAGCTGGTTTTCCTTTGAGAGTGAGATGCTTTTTGGAGTATTCCTGCGCAAAATTGGCTACCTTTCTTCTTTGGATGGGCCTCAACAATCTTTCCTTATCTGCCATGCATTCCTTTTGAAACTTTACACGGCGTGCATGACCAGCAACAAGGCTCCCTGTCAAATAAGTTTGAGTTTCCACAGTTTATTTGTGGGTGCGTTTTTATGTTTTAGGAGTCTTTTGCAATATTTACTATTTTTAAACAATATTTCATGATGTCCATCATGCTATCATTGTCGAATTTACCTTCAGACCTCCGGTTTCTATGGACCCATTGCATTACCTAACCGAACATAGTGTTATGGGTGGGGGCTGCCGCCCCCACACCCCCGCTGGTTGAACCAAGTTTTAACTAGGCCTAGTTTATATAAATGTATTCAACTTTGATAAGACATTAGCCTAACCTAACAACCTTACCTAACCTATCCTAGTATTATGGGTGGGGGCTGCCTAGAGGGAAGATTTAATTTTGTTTTTGTATTTTCCTTATAATCAATTTGCGACGGAAATTACATATATACCAACCAAGTACTGTTTATTTAAGTGCTAATACACACATAATTATCGATGGAGACTGTATCCGGGTTGCCTTCAAGCCTTACCTATATCACTAATACTCACCTAATCACAAGATGCTTTGTTTTGAGTGCCAATGGCTCTTATGAGGACTTTCACCTTTCCCCACCAAACCTCTTATGAGGACGCTTGCCTTTCCCGGATTAAGTAGGATGGGTCAGTGGTGACTGGTCACTCTTTCGGTAATGTGTAAGTGCTCTTTATTACCGAATATTTAACATAGGCTAGGCTAATTAATCAACTTCATTTGGATGCATGACAAATTAGATGCTGCATTTTATTAATGGAAATCAGGGCTGTCTCATTCACAATATATTATGGGTATAATTTAGTTGATCCACCATATCAGTTCACAAATAGGCTAAACCAGAAGACGAACAACAATGCATACCTGATTAGATGATACAACATTGTCCAGGTCAGGAGGGCTGTCATCATCCATTGTGTTGCCTGAAGCCTGATTAGATGATACACCATTGTCCAGGTCAGGAGGGCTGTCATCATTCATTGTGTTGCCTGAAGCCTGATTAGATGATACACCATTGTCCAGGTCAGGAGGGCTGTCATCATCCATTGTGTTGCCTGAAGCCTGATTAGATGATACAGCATTGTCCAGGTCAGGAGGGCTGTCATCATTCATTGTGTTGCCTGAAGCCTGATTAGATGATACAACATTGTCCAGGTCAGGAGGGCTGTCATCATTCATTGTGTTGCCTGAAGCCTGATTAGATGATACAACATTGTCCAGGTCAGGAGGGCTGTCATCATTCATTGTGTTGCCTGAAGCCTGATTAGATGATACAACATTGTCCAGGTCAGGAGGGCTGTCATCATCCATTGTGTTCCCTGAAGCCTGATTAGATGATACAGCATTGTCCAGGTAAGGAGGGCTGCCATCATCAATTGTGTTGCCTGAAGCCCTCGAGTTTACTGTGATCTTGATCTTCTTGATTGATGATTGAACGGTGGTTTGGGCAGGCCAAAAGCACCCTGCCACAGTACACGACGGGGAGAGAATCACAGGCAGCCCGGTCCAGTAGAGAGTTGTCAACAATGGACAGCATTCGAGATTGCATACAATATTAAATATAGGCTAATCTGATTCTCTTCTGGGTCTCGTATTTATTAAATTACTAAGTATTATAAATATTGTACTGTTAACTGAATATTCTGATGACATATTATCCAGAACGTACATAAGATTCAGTATCTAAAAGTGCATATAATATAGTACCGCTAACTAAAGAAAACCACCCTGAAAATAAATGCAGGGGTAACTATTTATTTGTAGTCAATGGCCTGAAGGAATTACTTGCCTATAACTTATTATTTTAATTGCATATACTGGCAATACTGTTATTACTGTATGCATAAATAAAGACTAATCATATGAAAATAATGACGAGTGGACAGACATGTAGGAAATGTACCGGTACTTGATAATAGCAGGCTACAGTATTATTTCGTATTGCTAAATAAGCTAACCCTAACATATAAAGGGAACATATTTAGGCAGGGTATAGGAGGCCTTATGCAGTAGACAATTTGTCTGGCAGGGTTGATTTCGTACTGTGTAGGATGTCCTTGTTCATTTAAACTTAGTTTTATGTGGTATTCTCAATGTTTGATCTAGCCTAATTCTGCCATAGCGTCCCTGGTGCCAACATTTGAGGGACGTCTGGCGGGCATTAAGCAGCAGACAATTTGTGTGGCAGGAGCCATTCTATACTCTTTAAGATGTACTAGTTCCACTAAAATTTGTTTCAAGGGGTACCTCCAATGTTTGATCCAGACCAAATTTTGGGGCCCTTTAGGGGCATCTGGCGGCCATTTTGCAGCGGACAATTTTTGTGGCAGGGACCATTTGTTACTCCACGGAATGTCCTAATTCTTCTAAACTAAGTTTCATGTGGTATCTCCTATGTTTGATCTAAACGATTTTTTGGGCCCCTACTGGGGCCCCTGGGGGCCACTTGCACCAGGAGGGCCCCGGCAGACGTCCATCTCTGCATATGGTAGGGTACACTCTAAGTGATCCAGTACTCAGATATTGGTACCTCGTTCGTTTGATCAAAATGCTCTGGGCTGCCGGTCTAGAGACGGTTTATATGAAGGGTGCGCCTGGAAGTGTAGTGGGCGGGCTTGTGGTTTCGCTCTGCTGCATGTCTGGCTGCCGAGATCGGAACCTCTCCGGGTGGTCGGGTGCCGGGGAAGTGCTGGAGGGACCTTTGGTGACCCTGGCCTCTGGGTCTTCTCCTGGATGACCTAGATGTGTGTCAATTTGTATGTTGTTTTTGTGTGATCATTGTTTTCTGTTGTGTTGTCCCTATTCAGGCTCTGTCTTGAGTCGCCCCCCCCCCCCCTCCCTCTTAAAAAACACAAGGAAAAATGGGGATTGGGCCTGAGTATATAGATAGATAGATAGATGAATAGGTTAATTAAGGTGTCCATAATAATCTACCCATTGAAAAGGTATCTCCATCAACCCATTTGTAGGCTACAGTTGCCCAAATAAGTGATGTCGCGGCAACAAATATATTTCCATCGATAATTGGTCTCAGCACTACCTAAGCATTAATTCATCGATTGAGATAGCCTATACAAACATGTTCCTACCTTTACACACCCTATTCAACATTTGAAAGACATTAATACAGCACACAACGAGCAAAACGTAATGACAGCGGAGACACGACTTATTTGGGCAACTGTTCAAGGATAGACAGGTAAATCACCATCCATATACCCATCGATGTTATATACCTGTGTCATACCCTCATTAGCTCTTTCAGTACCGGTGCTGTCCTTTTAACTTTATTGTGGCTACTATTAGGCGATTTATTCAGTTTAACCCGTACAGCCCCAGCGACGCGTCTGAAGCGTCGGCGATGTATGTAACGCACAGCCCCAGCGACGCGTCTGACGAGTCACCCTAATTGCTCCGACCGTAACCTCAGGTGTAGCCACTCGAGAGGGCTCAGATTTGTATGGGAACTGTGTACGTATCCCACGCAACCGTGCCGATGGTTGAAAAGTCTCAAAGTCCACGTGCGTGCACGTGAGTGCGCAATAACCTGGTTTTTTGGGGGTAATTGCCTTCAATTGTTTACTCTTGTAAAATACGTTTTCGGGGGCTCTGTAGGACCATTCTTTAAGCTTTTTCAGCGGTTTTTTGTGGTTTTTCCTTCATTCCTAACCCATTCGCTATTGTTTCTGGAATAAAACCATTTTTTGAAAACCGGCCGGGTTCTGGTGAACAAACATTACAAAACTAGCCGGGGCTCCACGGGTTAAAAAAGGCCTCCAGTAAGTAACAGCTAGGCTTCAGACTACTTCCCTTAACCCTTTTTACTACCACAGATCATACATAAATAACATTTCTTCTATATTCCAACTACTCCCTCTCGGGCATAGGTTGAGAGCCTGTACATTCTACCGCTCAACACAGTGAAGCCTGTGAGGTCTAGTTCCAGTCTAGGGAGCGAGACATGTGAAGCACTCACCCAGGGGTCGAAGCAGCCCCATCTCTGAAGCTCCTTCGCCCCTGTGCTTCACTGTCTCATCCCTCAGACTCGGACCCTCACTCTCAGAGTGCCACCTATTGACCAATTAACTCACTAGGCATTGCCCCCTGTAGCATATTTTGAATATGGGAATATTCATACAGTGCTATTTAATCAGGAAACAGTGAGGGTATTTTTCTTTGGCATTTAGGTGGGCTTTGTGGTAATGCACTGATACTAGGTACAGTACAAATTCCATCTCAATAATATATTCCCATTGACATATTGGGACTCAAACCCGGGTCCATTGGATTACCAGTCCAGGGGCAAGATCACCACCACACCTCCCCGAACATAATCATATAATTTTTGCCAGAAAACCAAAAAGAAAAGCTTATTCGTATCTTGAAAGAGTTAGGATGATGACATGGCAATTTATCGTCAGCTGACAAAAAAAAAAAAAAAAAAAAAAACAGAACAGGACTTTTGTATGTAGCTGAGAGTTCCAAATTGTGACATCGGCCCATAGTTTAAAATGACTAGAAGTAGCCTCTACGCTTGAGTTATATATACTGTATTTATTTATATATAATTATATATATACAGTATAATAGCCTACTGTATAATTATTTATTATTGCACCATAGTGTAGGCTACTGTTCTGTTGGTTTCCATGACATTCATCAAGTGATTTTTCCCGTAGATCTGGCATTACGAAATTATATGATTTGCGAGGATGATAATTTTAACATAAGTTATTGTGATTTTAGAATTGCACTATACGTAACTGAATTGAGACGACCATTTTTTGTGCAAAGTTCGGGCATTCGTAAAGCCCCGTCTACACGATCGAGCAGTGTCCGGCGGGCTGTGCCCCTTCACCGGGCAAAGTCTGTTAAACACGCTTGCGGTGTTGTCCACACGGCAGCCGGGCAGTGATTGGCCAGTCAAAGTCTGCCAGTGGTCAGAGTAGGAACTCGGTAGGGCTGGGTCAGTGGGTCCGGTATGATCACCATGGTCCCCAACAACAATAATCACAGGACAGTTATATAACCTATATATCCAAGCAGATGCCAATAGGAGGGAGTGTATATCGGCAGAAGCTCGACTGGAGGCAACACCTCATGTTTGTTTCAAATGGATGCAGCTACACTTATTTGCAGTATACTAAAAGATTATCCAAGCATAGTTTGTCTCGCATTATTCCTGAAACTTGTCGAGCAATATACGAAGTACTCAATCAAGAGTGCTTGTAGGTGAGATTTACAGTGAGACGATCCAACCTAAGTTTAAATAAAATTAATTAAATAATGCACTTGCGGATGGTATATCTGAAATCGTCTCGTCATTGCGATTCCAACGGTATATGATTTTTTAATTTTAACCAATCTTTGGCCCAATAGGCCTATTTTAAAGTTTAAAAACTCCATAGATAAGTTATCTAAGTATGGATTTTGTTCAAATTTTAACCACATGTTCACTTTGACATGCTGAATCGAATGGAGCAAACATAATTGAAATCGGACAATTAGTTTAGGATTTCGTATTTGACTTGGCCTCCCAGAAGGGAGGACTTTAAAAGTCCTTTGTAGCCCCAACTATAAGTCTTAGGGAATTATAATTGGTGCCATTCAATTTTTCTCGCCGAGCTGCTTCTATATATGGTCTTATATTTCATTTTCGCCCAGCCATTCGCCCAGAATCGAAAATATGTTGATCCAAAATCCCTGCATTTTAATTAAGCCCAGGAAAATGTTTGCTCTTGGCGGGCGACTTTCGAATTTCGAGTTTTCATGGGTATATATGGATTCGTATCGTCATTGTGATTCCAACGGTATATGCTTATTTTTATTTTGACCAATTTTTAGGCCCAATAGGTCTATTTTAAAGTTTAAAAAACCCATAGACGAGTTATCTACTGTATGTATGGATTGTGTTCAAAATTATAGTTACCCTCTAATAGTAATAAAAGAAAATGGGTTAGCTCAGCTGAGCGGACGAGTTTTCTATGGACGACGCTTGGCTGATTTTATGGGTAACTTCTTTAGTTTTTATGTTCGATTTTATAGTTAAAAAACTCCATAGACCAGTTATCTATATATGGATTTTGTTCAAATTTTAACTATAAGTTCACTTTGAAACACTGAATCGGATGGCGCAAACAGAATTGAAATCGGACAATTAGTTTAATATTTCGTATATGACTTGACCTCCGAGAAGGGCCCAAAATTACCAGTTTTTGGACTTTAAAAGTCCTCTGTAGCCCAAACTATAAGTCCTAGGGAATTCTACTTGGTGCCATTCTATTTTTCTCGACGAGCAGCTTCTATACATTGTCGTAGATTGCATTTTAGACCAGCCATTCGCCCAGAATCGAAAATATGTTGGTCCAAAATCCCTGCGTTTAATTACGCCCAGGAAAATTTTTGCACTTGGCGGGCGACTTTCGAATTTCGAGTTTTCATGGGTATATATGGATTCGTCTCGTCATTGTGATTCCAACGGTATATGATTTTTTTTATTTTGATCAATTTTTAGGCCCAATCAGTCTATTTTAATGTTTAAAAAAACCCATAGACGAGTTATCTATGTATGGATAGTGTTCAAAATTATAGTTACCCTCTAATAGTAATAAAAGAAAATGAGTTAGCTCAGCTGAGTGGACGAGTCTTGTATGGACGACGCTTGGCTGATGTTATGGGTAACTTCTTTAGTTTTTATGTTCGATTTTAAAGTTTAAAAACCCCATAGACGAGTTATCTTTATATGGATTTTGTTCAAATTTTAACCATATGTTCATTTTGACACGTTGAATCGAATGGCACAAACAAAATTGAAATCGGACAATTAGTTTAGGATTTCGTATATGACTTGACCTCCCAGAAGGGCCCAAATGACCAGTTTTTGGACTTTAAAAGTCCTCTGTAGCCCAAACTATAAGTCCTAGGGAATTCTACTTGGTGCCATTCGAGTTTTCTTGACGAGCAGCTTCTATACATAGTCGTAGATTGCATTTTGGACCAGCCATTCGCCCAGAATCGAAAATATGTTGGTCCAAAATCCCTGCGTTTAATATTAAGACCAGGAAATTTTTTACATGGCGGGCGACTTTCGAATTTCGAGTTTTCATGGGAATATATGGATTCGTCTCGTCATTGCAATCCCAACGGTATATGATTTTTTTTATTTCGACCAATTTTTAGGCCCAATAGGCCTATTTTAAAGCTTAAAAACCGCATAGACGAGTTATCTATTTATGGATATTGTTCAAATGTATACAAGTAGCCTACACTTTGACACGCTGAATCGAATGGCACAAACAGAATTGAAATTGGACCATTAGTTTAGAATTTCGAATTTGACTTGGGCTCCCAGAACGGCCTATCGTGACTTATGAGTGTCCAAGATAGACCTTTCTATTTCCAGTTGGGATTGGTTAATGGGATATATAATTCTGTATATAAACAAAATATCATGTAAAGTAATTGAGTTTGTATATCAGATGAATAATATATAAGGGGTAATTAAGGTATAGGCTATGGTGTACATTTATTCTATAAAGAGTTAATTTGAGAATATAGTATTCCATAAGTATTAAGTACTATTTAATATAGTAATTAAAAGTAATATGAGGAACGTTAGCAGCATCGAGAATGATTGCGCATGTCTAGCTTCACTTGTTACCAAGCTGACGTTCAAAGATATCTCCCTATAAAGGGGCCACTCAATAACAACAACCCTTACCAGCAACACCGGCGATCGGCCACATCTATCGTCCCATATATTTAACATCCCAGCACCTACTATCCATCAACATGCTCCACTAACCAACTAAGTCTATATATATTCACTGGTGGCCATTATAATATATGTAGACCATATATAGCATGTGAATTAACAACAAAGGTGAGACGATCTCAATGCTTCCCCCTTAGGCTGATAATCCAATCCATTTACTTGTCTTGTAACTAATTCCTAAATCCACTATACGATCCTAAGTCTTGACACAGCCCAAATGACCAGTTTTGGACTTTTAAAAAGTCCTTTGTAGCCCAAACTATAAGTCCTAGGGAATTCTACCTGGTGCCATTCGATTTCTCTCGACCGAGAGCATCCATACATGGTCGTAGATTTCATTTTCGACCAGCCATTCTCCCATAATCGAAAACAAAATTTCACAAATGCCTGGGTTTAATTAAGCCCAGGAAAATCGATGATTTTGGTCTGATTTTGACTATTCAAGATTATGGTATATTTGGAATCGTCTCGTCGTTGCGATTCCAACGTTTGTTTTAAGATAAATATATTTCATCATACTTATAGGAATAATCTTAATAAAATATTCATAATATTGTTAATAATAACTTATCAATATAAATGGGGATGCTCCCCATACTTTATTCTGAAGCTAACATTAAAGTCATACCATCAGTGACATTTAATAAGTGATTGTACACATTACATCCTGTTTACCTTCCGCCAAATTTTCCTGATTGATACCCATATAATAGAAGGTTAAAATATATATATATATTTATTAACCCCTTCTGTACCGGCGAAGTATTTTTGAATTTGTTTTGAGCTACATTTAGATGATTGCATTAAGATTAAAAGGATATATGATAGCTAAAGGGATTAATTGAGATAGGCTGTAGCCTTTTAATGGGTAGACGTCCTTCCTAAGCCATGTAAAGACTTATTATAATTGCCAGAATAAAATAAAATGGATGTTACCGGTATTGAATGGGTTAATGATCAAGCTACACATTAATTTCCCTCCTTCCACGGGCCCCTTTATCCCCATTCCCTCCGGCAAACTGCCGGGCAGTTCGACATGGCCTTCCTGGAGGGCCTAAATGACCAAATGACCGCCGGCAAACTGCCGGACAGTGCCTGGTGATTTCGCTCAACTGCGTGCACGGGCATATCCCTGGTTTGCCCGCTGAATTTGCCCCATATCGAACATTTTCCTTGTGCCCGACGGGCAGTGCTCGATCGTGTGAACGGGGCTTTATAGAAGACAGCCTGTATGAAAACTGGTCGCCAACACATAGTAGGATTATTTATTTGAATGCATATGTAAATTATTCAGTTATAATATTGCAATGCAGCAATATGAAATACTTTTAAAAATTGTATTGAAAATATATTGAGCAGAACAATTACTATGTACATTATTACATACTGTTTACAATACACAGTGCACACATATTTCTAAGTGCAATTATTTTACTGATGTTTGGGTGATATAGCTAGGACATTTTGGTTGTGGCCATTCTGACCGTGGCTGTTTTGGGGTGTTGCTGCTTTGGCCACCTTCTTAGATATGTGGTTCATGGAGATCTTGTGCCCACATGTCACACAAATATTTACGATAAGTTGGTGAGTCACTCATTATTTTCCCTCTGGATTATGTGACTTTCTATATCTATACAAATCATCAATCTGCTCGAGTGAGAGGCCCTTCGTCTCCGGCAGGACCACAGCCACCACCACTGCCATCAAGACGCAGCAACAACTGAACGTCCAGAAGGCTCCATGTTCACCGATCACCTCTATCATCATGGGGAACGTCTGGGTGGCTGCGAACATTCCAAAGAAAAAAAAAATGTCGAGGATGGCAGATCCCATGGCTCTTATGGAAGTTGGCAGCATTTCTGGTCGAAGGAGGTTGATTGCTGCCTGAACAGCAGTCACAAATGCTGAATATATTAGAAGTGCAGTCAATGGTAACCACTCAATATCACTTATGTCTTGCCCGAGGTTCTGTCGTAGGAAATACACTCCAAGAGCTATAAGAGTAAAAGCACAGACAAGACAGGGTATAATAGTCAACTTTCGTCGACCTAAATGGTCAACTGCTGTCATGAAAGCTATAGTGCCCAAGACCCTTGAACAACCCACTAGAATTGCACTGGTGTTAGAGTCTAGGTCTGTATTGGCCGCCTGGAAGATGGGCACTAAGTAGGTGGCAGTGGCAATGTTGCCATTGAACTGAACCACAACCATGAGGAAGGTCAGGAAAACCATACGTTGCCAGACAGAAGGTTTCAACATCTCCCGTAGTTGATCCATTGTGTTCCCTTTAGTACCGCTGCCTTGCTGGTACTGCTGAACGATGGACTTAAGCTCAGCCTCTGAGTTGTAGTGTGAACCCCTGAAGAACACTAGAGCTTTGTTAGCCTCGTCCTGGCGGCCTCGCGTTACCAGCCAACGCGGGGAATTGGGGATGAAGAGAAGTCCTATGAAGGTTGGAATAGTTGTGAAAAAGCCACACACAATCATCACTTCCCGCCATGTCAGATTTAAACTCCCCACAGAATAGACCAAGAGGAACCCTATCTGTCGCCCCATGTCCGTCATTCCAGTGAGGCGGCCCCGTAGATTACCGTGGGTCACCTCCACGACGTAGTTCGCTGCGGTAGTTCCCACCATACCCATGGTGACCCCCTGCAGCACACGGAGGAACTGAAGAAGCCATACTGAAGGGGTGAAGGACATGCCAAGCCACAGGATGAAGGAACTTGGCATAGCCAGAAGAAGAGTGACTCGTTGACCCAGATAGGTATTGGCAAAACCACTCGCCATGGAGCCGGCAATGGCCCCCAGATGCAACAAGCTGCCTGTACACAAAAAAATACTATCAGTATTGGAACAGAATGTATTCTAGACATGTAATTTATTAAGTATTTAAATTATCATGATAAACATAGTCTACATATATATTGCTAGATGTTTCAGTCCCGGAGGTGGCCATGAACAAAATGTAGTTTGAAGGTATAAGCTAATGAACTTACCCTAATGTAATACCAATGTGTGAAGTAATTAATACAATTTATGTTTATTCATACCATGCATCAACCTGTTATGGTGATTAAATACAGCTAGCTTTCCATGGCGTTTGTCCAGGTTTATGTGTTGGCAACTTTACCTGAAATTTTAGGTAACCCTGATCTACTTGAGTAGAGATAAGGACTAGTGAGTGAGGGAGTGAGAGACAGGAATAGAACCAAACAGAAAACATAGAATAGTAGAAAAAAGAAAACAAAATACACATAGAAATACAAAAAATAAAAGAAAAGAGAGAAAAGGAACGAGAAGAAGTCAACAGACACCCCAGGCCTATCAAACAGTGCCACATGAGTCGGTTGCAAAACAACATCTAATGAGTGAAGGAGCAACAATTGAGAGCCACGAGTAAAGAAGAACAGAGAAAATATAATAACAAAGAAGAGGAGATAAATATGTAGTAGATAAACACAAATAGGAAATATAAGAGAGAAGAGAAGAGAAGTTTGACAAGAACGAAAGAATATTTCTGATTGGGGATATGAATGGTAAGGTGGGTGATAGGAAAGTTGAGGGAGTGGTGGGAGGGTGGGGGGTACCATCAGAGGTGAATGGGAATGGTAGTGCACTTGTGAACGTATGTGTGGGGAGGAGGCTGTGGATAGCTAACACCTTCTTCCGACACAGAATGATCCACAGGTGCACGTGGAAACAGATGTTGACGATGAAGGATAAGACAGTGGTGGAACGAAAGTCATTGATTGATTATGTATGTGTGGATGAACGAATGAAGAAATCTGTGATGGATGCTAGGGTGTGTAGGGGTATTGGAGGTGGTCTGTCTGATCATTATGTAGTGGTAGCTAAGGTTAGGATACAAAAGAATTGGGTGAGGAGAGCTGGAGGGAGGCGAGAGGAGGGTGGAATAGTGAGGAGGGTGGAGAGGTTGCAGGAGAAGGAAGTCAGGGAGGAGTACAGGAGAGCAGTGGAAAGACGACTAGGGGGGTTCGACCTGGAAGTTATGGAGGAAGTGGAGGAGATGAGCAAGGTGTTTAAGGATGAGATCTGTGCAGCATGTGAGGAGGTGTGTGGAGGTAGGAGAAGAGGGAGGGGAGTGAAAGGTACAGCATGGTGGACAGAAGAGGTAAGAATAGCTGTGGAAGAAAAGAAGAAAGCATATACAGAGTGGTTGGGTAGTAGAGGGAATGAAGATTCCGAGAGACAGAAACGAGCGAGGTACGTGGAGAGTAAGAGGGTGGTGAAGAGAGTAGTGAAGGAAAGTAAGAGAAGAGTAGATGAGGAATTTGGAAGAAATCTGAGTGTAAAATGGAGGGAGAGTAAGAAACTGTTCTGGAAAGAAGTCAAGAAAGTTAGGGAAGGTAGCAAGGGAAACAGTAAGGGTATGAAAGATAAGAATGGGTGAATGCTAGCCGAGAAGCAAGAGAGAGTCGAAAGATGGAGAGAGTACTTCAGTGAGTTGCTAAATGTAAGGAATGAAGAGCGAGCAAACATAGCTGGATATGGTATGGGAGGGAGAAGAAGAGAAGTAGTGGAGGAGGAGGTGGGGATCAGGAGGTCAGAAGTGTGGGAAGCCATGAAAAGAGTGAAGTTGGGGAAAGCACCAGGAACAGATGGAGTGTGTGGGGAAATGTTGAGGTATGGTGGTGAGGTAGTGATCGAATGGGTATGGAAAATGTGCAAACTAGCATGGGAGAAGGGGAGTGCACCCGATGACTCGAAGACTGGCATAATAGTCCCCCTATATAAGGGCAAAGGGGAAAGAGGAGTGTGTGGTAACCACCGAGGAATATGTCTTCTAAGCATAGTAGGGAAGGTATACAGTAGGGTAGTGATTGAGAGAGTGAGAGTGAGAACGGAGAAATGAATAGGCGACGAACAGGGAGGTGTTAGGAAGGGAAGAGGATGTGTAGATCAGATTTTTACCCTGAATTGTGTTGTGGAGAAGTATCTGGAGAAGAAACAAAAGGTGTATGTTGCCTTTATGGACTTGGAGAAGGCCTATGACAGAGTGGATAGAGAAGGTTTGTGGAAAGTACTTAGAATATACGGAGTAGAGGGCAAGTTGCTGAAAGCAGTGAAGAGCATGTATGAGGGTGCAAAGGCGGTAGTACGTGTGGAGAGTGAGCAGAGCGAGTTCTTTCACCTGAATGTTGGTTTGAAACAGGGGTGTGTGATATCCCCGTGGTTGTTTACTGTATATATGGATGGAGTCATGAAAGAAATACTATCAAGAGCAGTGGATGTTGGTGTATCGCTGAAAAGGGAGGGAATTGAGTGGAAGCTACCTATACTGCTGTTTGCGAATGATACAGTTCTGATGAGTGATAATGAATGGGAGTTGCAGGGTCTGGTAAATGAGTTTGGAACAGTGTGCGAAAAACGGAATTTGAAGGTAAATGCGGGGAAGAGCAAGGTTATGGTCTTCGAAAGGGGTGAAGTCACAGAGTGTGAGGTGAAGCTGAACGGTCAGGCTATGGAGATCGTCAACTCTTTTAAGTATCTTGGCAGTGTGTTAAGTAAAGATGGGACTATGGATGAAGAAGTGCGGGAGAGGGTACAACAGGGGAAGAGGGTTGTAGGAACGCTAAAAGCAGTAACAAGAAATTGGGTGGTCAGTATGGAAGTGAAGAAGTCCTTGCATGACAGTGTGGTAATCCCGACACTGACATACGGTAGCGAAGCATGGACGTTAGTTGAGAGACTCAGACCAAGAGTGAGAGCAGTGGAAATGAATTACTTAAGGAGTGCGTGCGGAGTTACATGGAGGGATAGACAGACTAATGAGGAAGTAAGAAGGAGGTGTGGTGTGGAGGTAGATGTGCTGGAAAGTGTGAAAAGGAACAACTTGAGATGGTTCGGCCATATGGAACGTATGGAAAGCGAGAGAATGACAAAGAGGGTGTACGAAAGCGAGATGGAGGGACAGAGAGGGAGAGGTAGACCGAATGAGAGGTGGAAGGATGGAGTGAGGAAGTACATGAACAAAGGCGGTGCTGGTTGGGGGGAGGGGCGTTGACGGACTGGGGACAGAGGTGCATGGGGGCGGTTCGTTCGTGGCCACCCCTTCGGGGATCACGGCGTCAGGCAATAGATAGATAGATAGATAGATAGATGAATAATGATCGAGACAAGCAGGAAATATATATACCAGTTGACTTCTCCGTAACCCAGATCGACCTACAGAACAGTACTGCACGAGTTGGTTGGAAAATGAGATCCAATGAGTGAGGGAGAGAGAACCATGGGCAGAGTGAAACAAAGAAGAGAAAATATCAAGGAATAGAAGGCATTTAGAAACACAAACATGAAATAGAAAAAGAGACAAGAAGAAAGGAACATATACCTGAACTTCTAGATAATCCATACCCACCGAACATTGCCACATAAGTTTGGTGCAAGAAGTGGTCCTGGGAGTGAGGGAGGGAGACAGACATATCAGAGAAGAGAAGATCTATATAAATCAAACATGAAATACAAGAGAACATAAGAGAAATTATACAAAAATAAGGAAACCGACTGCCAACAGAGACCCATACATACCAAACAACGCCACTTGACCCGGGTTTAAAAAGAGGTCCTGGGAGAGTGGGTCTGTGAGGCTGGATATTGTCACCGCTGGCAGGCCCCCTATCGCACCTAGAAGTCCATGTGCGCAGGCCACCAGGGAAGCCGCTAGGATCTGTACAAATAAATAAAAAAATAAATAAAACAGCCAGAGTGGACAAAAGTGTGCTGAGCTGGTATGGTCATGTTGAACGAATGGGAGATGAAAGGCTTACAAAGAGAATATATGAGTTAGATACAAGGGGAGATAGAAGGGCAGGAAGACCCCCATTGAGATGGAGAGACTGTGTAAGACAAGGTTTGGATGATATAGGAATGACTATTGATCAGGCAAAGGAAGTGGTAATAAATAGGAATGAATGGAGAATGCTTGTGAATAGTTGAGTGAACACGTGGTCATTTGGGGGAAGGGGTCGGGCGCAAGTTGGACTAGATAATAGTCCATCAGGCGCCTGGCCCGGGGAGATGATTAATATGAAGGGTGCGCCTGGAAGTGTGGTGGGCGTCCTTGTGACTTTGGCTCCGCTGCATGTCTGCCTGCCGAGATCGGAGCTTGACCGGGTGGTCGGGGGCCGGGGGAGTGCTGGAGCGACCTTGGTGACCCTGGTCTCTGGGTATTCTCCTGGGTGTCCTAGATGTGTGTGAATTTTGTGTTTTGTCTGTGTTTGTTCGTTGTTTTGTCTTGTGTTTTGTGTTTTCCTGTTCTTGCTCTGTTTTGAGTCGGCCACCCCTAGAAAATACCAAAAAAAAATAATAATAATAATAATTATAAAATAGAGGAAAATACAAATAGAAAATAGGAAAAGTGGGGATTGGGCCTGAACATATAGATAGATAGATAGACAAAAATAAAACGAGGAAATAATGTACTGAATAATAAGAATGTATGTATGTATGTATGTATGTATGTATGTATGTATGTATGTATGTATGTATGTATGTACAGTATATACTCCGGCACCTTCCCCAGTTTTCCCTTTTTTTATGGGGGTTACCGACTCGAAACAGAGCTCTGTCTCGAGTCGGCCACCCCCAAATAATAAGAATAGAAGAGGAAATACAGTGATAGATAAGAATATAATATAAAATATAATGAATAATCAGAATTGAAGTGGAAAAAAGGAATACTAAGAATAGACGAGGACAAATAATAAATAATAGAGAATCGGTAAAGAGAAGAAGGAGGAGTGTTGCTGGGATAAAGATAGATAATAAAAATAAACTAATAATGCAATACAAGGGTGTGAGAAATATTATAGAGGAATAATAGTGGCTGGGTTAAATTTAGATCGTGAGAGATACTACATAGTTTGTTAATAGACAGGATGTGGAGTACTGAGAGAGAGAGAGAGAGAGAGAGAGAGAGAGAGAGAGAGAGAGAGAGAGAGAGAGAGAGAGAGAGAGAGAGAGAGAGAGAGAGAGAGAGAGAGAAGGGAGGAGAGCTTAATATACACTAAAATAGATAAAACAAAAACACAAAAAGATTAAACTAATATACCGGTATAGAAAACGATAAAACATAAAAACAGAAAACGGTAAAACACAGAAACATAAAACTCGACAAGAATAACAATAAACAGATAAAACCATTAAGGGGAGATGGGTCGCTTTTCTGGCCCCTTTCTCCCTCGTGTTAAGCCACATTTGTTATGAGATTATAAGACGTTCGGCCCATTAGTTTGGCGATTTTAAGACCTTTCGCCCCATTTCTTTGACTTTTCGTGTCATTTACGTCTCGATTTTTTCCTGGCGAGCGATAGCGAACCTTTAGTTTAAGAGGATCCGGCCTTTGGCCGGGAAATTTTTATATCGAAAAATGTACAACTTTATCTTGAAGGAGGGTCTTGGGAGTGTTTTATTTAAGTTTGATGAATGTCTAGTGAAGGAACTAAGAAATATTGGAATAACTGCATTAATAGAAAAAATAAATAAATACAAAAAAGGCTCTGTCTCCTTAAAGGTCGCCATCTGAAGGAAAGGGTTACAAGGGTTAAATTATTGAACCTTGGACATTGTAGAGACGTGAAAATCCATGGAGCGAAAAACGACAATCATATAGCAAATTAATTGTTTATGTGTGTGTGTTGTGTATTGGTGTGTGACTCTCCCTGTGTATGTGTGTGTGCCTGTGTGTGTTTGCGTGTGACTGTTGTGTATTGGTGTGTGGCTCTCCCTGTGTATGTGTGTGTGTATGTGTGTTTGTGTGTGACTGTTGTGTATTGGTGTGTCTCTCCCTGTGTATGTGTTTGTTTGTGTGTGTGTGTAGTGTGTACCTTTATGTGTATGTGAGTCTAAGTGTGTGCATGTCTCTCTGTGTATCTGGGTGTGTACTGTTGAATACACTTTGAAAAGTTGACCTGAAGAAGCCATCAGCGAAACGGAAACAAAGTGCTCCTCCTCATATGGTGTTTACAATGATGTGTCTGTGTGTGGCTCTCTCTTTGTATGTGTATGTATATGTATCTACTATTTCCAATTGGGGTAGAGAAAACCTTGTTGCCTTTAATGCTTTCAAAACCCAATTTCTCCATTTTACTACCCGTCCGGAACCCCCAGAGTACTTTCCCTTATACTTCAACAATACAAAAAACAATCCTTCATCTTCTCTCATTATTCTTGGTGTCTCTTTTTCTTCTGCTCTCACTTGGAAAGACCATCTTACCAGTCTTGCTAAGGAAGACTCCCAGAAGCTGGGTGTACTCAACCGCCTCAAGGGGTTCTTTACCCCTGCACAGCTTCTTGCTCTGTACAGGGGCACGGTGCGTCCTTGTATTGAGTATTATTCACATGTGTGGGGAAGTTCCTCTCACACCGCACTCTTAGACAAAGTAGATAGGAAGGCCTTTCGTATCATTGACTCCCGTTCACTCACCAACTCTCTGCAATCTCTCTCTCTCGGCCACAATGTTGAATCTCTCTCGCTATTCTATCGCTACTATAATAATCAGTGTTCCTCAGAGCTCTCCCAGTGTATACCACCTCCTCTACGTAGGGCACATGGTACCCGTCTTTCAACGCAATCCCACCCCTACTCTGTGCAACTCTCCAACCCAACAGTGAAACGTTACTCTCAGACTTTCTTCTATTCAACTGCTGAGCTCTGGAACTCTCTCCCAGAATCAGTCTTTCCCTCTTCCTATGACTTAAATTGCTTCAAACTCCGTGTGTCCAGGCATTTTGGCTCAAACGTCCCTTGATTTTGGCCCTGTCACTTTTTCAACTGTGGGGGAGGCAGGCACTCGCTACAGGCAGTTCTGCTTTTGCCTTCCTCACTCACATAGTACAACAAAATATGTGCGTGTGTACGTGTAAGTTGGCGCTCTCTCACTCTGTATATATATGTGCGTGTGTATGTGTAAGTTTGTGTGCGAGTGTGTAAGTGTGTGTGTTATGTGTGGGGAAGGGGATCAGACACAACACAATAAATAAAGCATGACTCCAACCCCAAACAAAAACTCCCCTGAATTGACCTGTCATTCTGGCTAGACAATGTCATCTTAACCTCGTACTACTTCCTCATTTAACTTAGTACAGAGGAATACAAGGATATATATATATATATATATATATATATATATATATATATATATATATATATATATATATATATATATATATATATATATATATATAAAAAGAGAGAGAGAGAGAGAGAGAGAGGAATCGGCCTTCGGCCAGGAAATTGTTCTACCGAAAAATCTACAAATTTATCTTGAAGGGGGGTCTAGGGGGTGTTTTCTTAGTTTGATGGAGGTCTAGCGAGGAAACTGAAAAATACATGAAAACATGAATTAATACTGTAGATACTGGTGATAACTTACGGTCTTCTAATATTATAATTTTAGGGTATTGTTTTTAGTGTGTTGTACAGTATGTGACTGTGTGGGTGATAATACAAATGTCGACCCCCCCCCCCCCCCTCTCTGTGGTAACCAAGACCTGCCAGTCATTGAGAGAGAGCGAGAGAGAAGCATAGTATATTGGCCTGGCTGTTGGCGAGGCTGCAGTGTGAGGCGGGTTCGAAACCCACCCAGCCACACATAGATAGATAGATAGATAGATAGCTAGATAGATATATAGATAGACACATAGATAGATAGATAAATAGAATATATAGATAAATAGAGATAAAGAGATAGATAGATAGATAGATATTTTATTGACCACAGCTTACACATACACCCACACATACACACACCTTTCTTTCTCCCCCACGTTTTCCCTCTCCCTTTCTATTTATCTTACCCAGTCTCCTCCCTCTCCTTCCCTATCTCCCTTCCTCCCTCTCCTTCCCTTTCTCCCTTCCTCCCTCTCCTTCCCTTTCTCCCTTCCTCCCTTTCCCTCTCCTCCCTACCTTCCTCTCTCTCCTTTCCTTTATACTATATCTCACATCTTCCTTCTACCCTCTTCCTTCGTTCCTTTTCACACCTTCCTCCTCCCTTTCCTTGTCTCCCTTTCCCCCCACCTTCCTTCCTCTCCACTCTTGTTTACACCTTCCTCCCTTTCCCTTTCCTTCCTCTCCCTCTCTTCCTCCCTCTCTCCCCGCCTTCCTCCCTCTCTATACCTTTCTCTCCTCCCCACCTTCCTCCAACTTCCTTCCCTCTTCTCTACCTCTCTACTCACTCTACGCCCCTCCCCCTCTTTTGCTCTCTCCCCCCCTCTAACAGCCCCTACAGCCCCCCCCCCCCCTTTCCCAACACACACACACACACACACCATGACTTGCAAGCTTACATCACCTCAGAGGGGGGGTGACATTTGTATTATCCAATCGTATTGTCAGATCTAAAGGTGTGACACGAACGCATTTTCCGTCGAGCAAGTTTTTTCTCGTACTATTTTTTAGGCTCTTTCGCATTGGAATCGGAAACTAGATCGAAGGTAGATTATGTTAGGTAGTTTAATTTTGATTTAAGAATAGAATGAAAAACAACGTTAGAGACGTACGTTGTGATTGCAATTGGAAGGTTGAGAGTGGCCACCCTTCTTTGGTGTAGATTTAATGAACGCTAACTTGCAGCAAAAGGAGAAAATATATTAGGGGAGTTAGAATGTAATAAAATATAAACGAATATAAATAACCTGTGCAGGATTCCTTATTGTATTTTTTATGTAAATACATATAAAGAAAGTGGAAGGAAACATGCTTACATTTCTGAAATGTTTGTGGACATACAGTAAAGCCGCTGTCACATGAGCGCTTTTTCCGTCAATTTTCCTAAGGCAAGTTTTTCCTCGTATTATTTCGGGACTTTTTCGTACTGGTATCGGTAACTAAACTGAAGGTAGATTATGATAGCCGGCTGAATAATGATAAAGTGTTATTTTTTAAGCTTCCAGACCATAATTGCCTGTACAAATTGCTCGACAAAGCGCTCGTGTGACACCGGCTTAAAGCAAGTAATGGTCGCACTTCTGTAAATGTAAAATGGCTTACCAATGAATGGGAAAATGGTGGGACCTATTATATATATATATATATATATATATATATATCCTGTATATATACATAATTGGAATGTCGCTTTTAAACACCCTACTATTATGATTTAAAAACATATATTGAACATTTAACAAGAAAAGTAAATGATTGTGAAAGCGAGAGATAGAGAAATAGAGAGAGAGAGAGGGAGAGAGAGAGAGAGAGTTAAAGTGAATGCAAATGTGTGTATGTGTGGGAGTGAGATAACCCTTATTACAAACCCCTCTAAACACTTCATAATATTTCGCCACATCGATATAATTGTATCCCCATATATTAAGGGGAGACAGACCGTTTTTCTGGACCCCCTTCTCCCTAATGTTTAGCCCCACCAGTTTTGAGATTTTAGGACGTTGGTTCCATTAGTTTGGGGATTTTATGACCTTCACTCCATTTCTTTGTCAATATTGTGACGTCTATCAGCGTTGGCAGAATCGCCTCTGGGTAGCCGCTAGCACTCACCAGGGACATTGAAATGGGCTACAGTTATCAGAGAATGTTGTTCTTTCTTTCCTAGCAATCGTATTGTCACAGAAAGTCCAGTGGTGGTCTTTCTTGTCGTCTGTGACAACGGGAAGTGCTTTATATAATTAATAGAATATAACATGCATTGTATATTGTTAAGGAGAGAGAGCGGTGTAGGAAGTGTGGTGGTAATGTGTGCGTGCGTATGCATGTGTTGTCTCCCTCGCTCGGAGGCTCGCGCGCGTGCCTTCCCACGCCCTTGATTGGCTGGCGTGTCTGGCTGTGTCATGTGACACCTGCTGCCTTGTGACGTCTCGGCCTGTGATTGGCCGACCACCGCGTCTTTGTGGGCTCCTGTGTTCGTGGGGGTCCACAGGAGCTGCCTTCCTCAGGACAGGCTAGGCGTGCATGCATCTAACATCCCTTGCTTACTTTCCCCCGATCACCCCCTTTAGAAACTGTTTCTCTCTCTGAACTTCTTCTTTTTCCATTGCTTCTCGTCTTTATTCAATTACTTATCCCCTTGGGTTCTGCATACGGTTTCCATAACCGGCCCATTGTATTGCATGCGCCGTCCTCTGAGATATTTACATGTACTTAGAATAGGTTTTGAGGGTTCTTAGTTGGTATAGGTTATGAACTCTGTGTGCATCCATTATTGATTTAGTGTCTCTGCTCTTTTATTTAATGTTAGACTGGGATAAGGTAACTGTGGTCGTTGTCATCGATGTGTGTATGGTTAGCTTATACCTACACGGCTTCGACCAGTCCTGTGGTAGCCTGTACTGTCTTTTCGGTTGTGTCCTTGGCAAGTGCAGCTTTGTGTTGGCTGAGGGTTTTGGCCTGTGCCAGTTCCTCACTTTGCTGTCTCTTTGCTTGTCTTTGGAGGGTCGCCAGGATAGAACCAGATACTTGTGATCTGGATCTATCAAGAGAGCAACCTAGTCACTTAACGTAACTTAAAGGATACAGCCTTAAGGACATCGCTAGGCTGCGAGCCTGTCTTACTCAACCCCAGTTCCTTACCTAGAGTATCCCAGCCAGACATTATTAATTGAGTAGACACTTATTAGTATTTAATATAAGCTCTTTGATATGTATGCATTATTATTCACAAGCATTTATTAGTCTAGATTGTTGCTGAGCCGCACAACCATAGTAGGCTGTTTCGTTAATGAGGAAGTACTTCCTTTAGTGTCGAGCATTACTACCGTTGCGCATTTATAGTATTCTCGTGTCAGTTAACATTATATGTCCTATCTTTTTGTGTATTCGTTTTACACGTGTGGTGTCCTGCCTCCTGCATTTATATAGTATTAAGATACGAGCATCTTATGAGCATCAGACATTCTTCAGAAGTTTCCAGGTCTATGCTGTAGGACTATACTTCACTTTCTTTCAGATAGGAGTGAAGAGTTTATTATTGTATAGAGTAACCGTATTGAAGCATCTTTTTATTATATTAAATCTTGCAGTGATTTAATTGATCTTCCCATAGATTCTTTTGTATGCATTTTAACATAACTTGCATCCTGTGTGTTATCAGGCTATACCAGTGTGGGTTAGCCTGAAGTAAAGTACATTTATGCCCAGTTAAGGATACCCCGTTATCGCAGATTAACTCTGGAGGGTATAAGTGTTTGTTCGCCGGAATATAAGTTCAAGGGTTTGGATCTAGCGTACAGTTGTTGCATAGTGCCCTATTACTAGTCTAATCATTAAGTGCCCTTGTTTTATTCGCAGCCCCGGTCACAACAATATTAGAACCCTTCCTACCATTTAGGTGTCAATTTTTTCCTGGCGAGCGATATCGAGCCTGTAATTTTAGGAGGAATCGGCCTTTGGCCGGGACATTTTTCTACAGAAAAATGTACACATCTATCTTGAAGGGGGTGTTCTTCTAAGCTTGATGGAGATCCAGGAAGGAAGCTAAAAAAAATATATGAATAAATTAATTAATAGACCAAACAAACAGCCACTCATAAATAACCATCTTGCCACATAACAATTAACACTGTATTTATTAGTGGCCCCTCCATTATTGACGATTATGCCTATTACATAAGGCTACCTCTTCAAACGCTCATACGCGTAGGTTGAATCTACCGCCGCAGAGCTCAGAGGAACCTTCATCATAAGCACACGCAAAATCACTCATGGTTCGTCTTTATGATTGGGTTCTCACTACGAAGAAACTTCGTAAAAAATAAAAAATAAAAATAAAATAAGAATAACTACCGGTATTCATAAGCTTTCCATATTCCGTGGATGTACTTCTGTGGATTCTTTGACCAGACGCTGACTAGCGCATCTTTCCGCCTTCCTTGCTCTGCGCTCACCCCACCTGGACGTGTCCCCCTCAGTGCTCCGCTTTGATTCCGCATTCTTGCGTCCCTAGTGATTTTTTTCTCATTTGTTTACTCTGAGATGTCTTGAGAAAGGTTAGGATTAGCTTAGCAGGGGTGTCATGGGTGGTTTTCTCGCAGAACAAGTGTATTTTGGGTCGTTTTGTTGGGGCGTCTATTTCGGACGGACCCTCGTGGCCGAATTGAGGACGCTCTGAAACGTTTTTCGTGTTTAGCCATCTTTAGTCCTAGCTTGTTAGGCGGCTTTAACTATGTGATGTCGGGCTTCTAGCTATCTTTCAGATGGAGTAGCCTTGTTTGTTTTTTACTGACGTTCCTGGTGTTTTTTCTTCACGTAGTGGAGTTCTTTCTGGGTCCCGAGTCAGTATTACCCTTACCGGGTTTTTTCTACGATGTTGATGTGGCAGCTGTTCCAGTTTTGGTGGATGGATTGCTTTTCGATTGTGTTTCGACGTCATTAAGTGTTTTCCGTTTTCACTAGGCCTAGCCAGCCACTCGTAGTTTTTCACATATGCAAGTGTTTTCATTATTTATTATTATAAAAATGTATTCATGTGTCATGTGTGTCCTGGATTAGTTGTGATTGGCTGATCCGGGAGCTTCGGACTGCGTCTGATTATGTTTATCAGATTGCGTTCTGATTGTTGTGGGTTGCCTTTCCGGCGGTTTTTCTCGATTGCTCCGAGAAAGCCGTTTTGAGTACCGGTTTTAGTCAAGTTGGTTAAAATCGGTAGTTTCCCCGGCGAGTTTGGTAGCTCGAGGGCTCATCAGAAACTGTGTTCTCTGTGGTCGAGCCTGTGATCAGGCTTCCTCTGTTCTCCCGGCGAGGTGGGCCCCACACATCTATCTAGGTGATCATGCTGACACCTGTTGGATTTGGTTTTCTCGGCTTTTCAAAGCCATTGAAACAATGCTGTTTGTTGGTTTGGTCTTTTCCTCCCGGCGACCTTTTTGCAAAGAGGTCTGGGGCAGGTACAATTGGTTTTACATTTAATATGAATCCCGGCGGTGGTACCTTCGGGTGATTATATTACCGGATTTGCAATTCGCTATGGTTTGCCAAACAATTGAGTGATACAATAAGGTATCACGGCCTTCAAGACAATGCTGTTTGTTTGTTTGGTCTTTTCCTTCCGGCGACCTTTTTTGCAAAGAGGTCTGGGGCAGGTATAATTGGTTTGACATTTAATATGAAACCCGGCGGTGGTAGCTTCGCGTGGTTATATTGACGGATTTGCAATTCGCTATGGTTTGCCAGACAATTGATTGATACAATAGGTATCACAGCCTTCAAGACGGCGATCTATGAGGGCTTCTGGTAGAAGTTGGATTAGAGATTAAGATAGGCTTAGACTTTGTATGGGATAAAAAGATGCCTGAATCTTACTAGTGTTTCAAGTGTAAAGGGATACTTGAAGCACTTTATCTTTATTAAAGATATGCTTCATCTTTATGAAGACTCAGAAGATATGCTCAAATCTTTTGGACAGGTAAAGATATGCTGAAATCTATAATATGAAACTGCAGGACAGCGAAAAGTAGTGGTTGAGGGCTACGGGTCGTTGACCAGCAGTTTTATGACACATGTTTTTGAAACATTTTGGGGTAACCTTATGAGCATTAATTCCTGGGAATTTTCTCTTTCCAGGGCGGAGTACCGGCGTGGCGCCAGGTGACCAGGTAGATCCCGGGGGTGGGTAGATTTCCGCCAGTCTCGGCCATGTCGGCCATAGAACCTCTTATTGCTTTATGTTCAACGCCGTTATGCTCTGGTATCCCTATTTTTGCGCACAAGCTGTGCATTAAATGTGTTAAATGCCTCGATCGGTCACGGGGGATATGGGTGACAAAGAATTGCACTATTTGTATCCTCTTAAGTGTTCACATTTTTATTCAAAAAGATAATACTGCGGCGGTGGCTTTGCAAGAAGTTAAACAACTTCTCGCTACTTATTCAACAAATGTAGCTCATAAAGCATTGTAATGTGATAATCTTGTTAATTAATAAACATGCCCCCCCTAAGAGTAAGATACGTGCACGCAAGACCTCCGAGACTGGGCGGGGACAGGCTACCACACCCTCCCCTGGCAAATATAAGAGGCCTCGCTCTCCATCACCCTCGGCTTCGGCGACGAGGGCCAAGTCAAGGTCACCCCTGCGGGAGCAGGTGAAAGCTTCGGGCCACTCTTCTTCACCTCCACGGAAGAGGACACAGGAAGAGAGTAGGGGACCTAAAGACATTATTAGAACTAAACATAAGTCTAGTATGTTACGACTGAGGTTTAAATATATCAGGGTTCTTATTCATTGGACTAGTAATGGCATAAATGCTACAACGGAAAGCGCTAGATCCAACCTCTGATGTATATTCCCAGTGAACAAAGAACACAAATACTCTCCAGAGTTCTATATGCAATAATAGGTTATTAAACTCTCAATAAATGTGCGTCTACTCTAGGCTTGATGTTATGTGAAAACAGCCTATTACTACCTATAACCAAAGGTGCTTGGTTATGGTATGCAAAGTAAGGTGGTAAGAGAAGTTACAGCTTACGTTACTTTAATCAATAAATGTCAGGCACTCCTGCATGAAAGAAAGTGCACTAAAGTCCTTCAACCCCAACAAGGAATCATCTATAAATGTTAGATGCTATCAAGATGCTCGAATCGGAAATGGAACCCAAAAAGGCAGGCAGCGGAACAATGCTTGTGAAGGCTATGCACACAAAAAGGCAGGAGATATAATGCAGTCGGAGCCAAGAATATCCTAAACGCCACAACAATAATAATAATCGCCACGACAATGCAGTATTCCTATCAACAAAAAGAGCCTAAGTGGTTTGTCTCAATACATCAAACTAGGCTGCGAAATGCTTGTGTAATCATAAACGGGTATGCATAAAAAGAGTAATTGGTTTAATATACTTAATGTCTACTTTGACTGATAAAGTCTAGCTAGAGTCAATGATACGAGATACTGGTGCGCATTGCATGCCGCATAGCCTAGTGCAAATCTCAAGTCTATGCATCAAATATTACGTTATAGGGAAGCGTAGCTCTCTTGAGAAACCTTAATACCGAAGTATTAAGCGTTCTCCTGGCGTACCTCAAAGACAAACAACGAGCTTAGAACAGTGCAGAATGGTATAGGCAAAAAGCCCTCATTTGTGCATGCTCTACTCTCAATGGCACACAGACTAGAATTTACCCAATCAACTCCAGTTCTCAGGTATGTCGTGCAGCTTTTAACTAAAGCCAACACCCATCAGAAACAATAGCTTATAGTATCAGACTCCTAGTCTAGCATTATCTAATCCAGCAGAACACTAATAATTATAGGAAGCGGTACTGAACAATATGAATGCCAACCAATGCTTCGTGATCAACTTTTCTTAACAACTAAACATACATGGGTTATATCAGACCTTAACACACAATACAACTGGCCAGCATGAAGCTGTTTATGCAGAGTTAACCAGAGGGGATATAATATTAATTAAAGGTGGTGACAAGTATGGAAAATGAGAGAGATAGGCAGAGGAAAAGGTTCTCAGGTGCGGAGAGGGGAACAGATATCAAAGGGATAAGAGGGATGCGTTCTAGAAACCAGATCTGAGGAAGAAAGTGGCGAGGGAGCTGTATATATACTAGCACTAGCTCGAGCTGCGTGGGAAAAAAGCGGTAACAAGTCCTCTAACCAATACTAAAGAAGCTAGCCAAACATGACGTCACAAAGCATGGTAAAAAACTCCCTCAACGAATCCCCACGAGGCCAGCCAGCTATGACGTCATCGAGTATAGCAAAACACTACGCGCCTCCTCTCACTCTGTTCTACTCTCTCTCTCTCTCTCTCTCAAATCCTATCATTACTACTTAACCCGTTGAGCCCCAGCTAGTTATAATATTTTGTTCACCCCCGTCCCAAGCCATTTTAACTTCTTTTTTTTGTTTGCTAAAATGGAAGACAAGGATGAGAAATGAAAAAAAAAAAAAAAAAAAAAAAATCACCTCGGATATTTTTTTTTTGGGGGGGGGAGCCTCAACAAAATTTGTTGAGCCAAAATGGAAGAGAATGGTGATAAATGAAGAAAATTTTTAAAAAACTCACCTCGGTCATTTGGGGGGCAGTGGGGGGGGGTCGAAAGTTCGTCTCCCCCGCATGACCACCCGCCCGGGAGCACTAGGGTAAAACCTGAGTATGGCATTGTACGGCATACATCCTAAGGAGTGTCTCACATAAATCTCAAGCCTCTAGCTCCCATACGACCGGAGTAATGAAGGTTCAAAGTGGCGGTGAACTAAGGGTGTAAAGTATCCCCACTAAGCCCACCACCACCGGCCGCGCGGCTGTCTTGGCCCTCTCATACCTACCGGCCCGGCTCACACACACACTACGGTACCTCCCCCTCCTATTCTCCCGCCATTTCCTACCTTACGAGCCACGTAAATTATTTTTATATGCCGGACGCACGTGATGCGTCGCTGGGAGTTGGTGATAACACACTGCCGACGCATCACGTGCGACGCTGGGTCTCAATGGGTTAATGATAAAACATATACTTTGCAATTAAATATATAAAGCCTTGACATGGGCGAAAACAAAGAGCCTTTCTGGACGGCCCATGACACGAGCTTTCATATGAAATAAAGCACACAATAATACATCAACTGTAGCCACATCCACTGCCCTGGCGATCCTAGCGAGTCACTGTAGGACAAGCCATGCGGTTCTAACGGAGTGGTTAACGTCACCCCCCCCCCAAGATTTTTCTCAGAGGCCCAAGGCTCACAAAAATCTGATTGTTAGAACCCATGCTATATCTCTACTTCCCATCTCCCAGCGGCAGTAAAATATCTGCACAGTTCTCAACAAAACATTTTACAAAATTATAACCCTCCCTAACACAATAGGTTAAATCATATGTAGTTATGCTCCTCAAGAGCGAGCTTCTCTAGCCCAGCATTCCGAGTGGAGTGCAACTCAGAATTACTGCTATAACATACTGAACAAATTCAACTATCAAAGAATGAGTTTTTATTTGATTTTTATGTTTTTTAATTTGTTTATTTCGGCTGCACTATAGGGGCAAGCCTAGTTTTTTCTTCTATACCAAACGCTCAACTCCTGCTTTACGACCCAATACGCTGGGCTACAACCGCGAGCCAACAAGCACCAAGCGCAAAATACTATTCAACTAAAGCAGGAGGCTACCCGTGTGTCAATCTACCCAGGATCATATACCCTTGAAAGACAATCTGCAACCCCGTTGTCACAACCGGCAATATGGCGTATGTCCAGGTTATATACCAGTAACCTTAGTGACCACCTGGTCAGCCTCATATTCCGATTGTGAAACTGGTCCAAGAACTTGAGAGGGTGATGATCTGGGTAAACTACAACGACCGGACCATAGGCTGGAACATAGACCCCGAAATGCCCCAGCGCAAGCACAACCGCCAGCAGCTCCTCCTCGACAACAGAGCAGCTCCCCTGGGCCGAATTGAACTTCTCTGAGCAGAAACTAACAGGATGCTCCAGCCCATCATCGTCCTTTTTCACAAGGACGGCACCAGCCCCCACACCACTAGCATCCGTTGCTAGTTGGAAAGCTAGGCTAAAGTCAGGGGCCCTGAGGATCGGGTGAGTGCACAACAGGTGTTTTACTACTCTAAACGCCTTCTCGCACTCAGGCGCCCATTTGACTTTCTTATCCTTCCAGTTTTCCTCCACCTGAGCTTGACTGTCCCGTTCTCCTTCTCCACCTTGACTGCTAAACGTCATCACAGGCACAGTGAGAGGCTCAGGGGGGTGCCTCACATACTCCTTCATGAGATTAACGTGACATAACTGATTGCGCTTACGTCTGTCAGGAGCGGCCACCAAGCAATCCAGGTCCGATAGCCTCTCAACCACCCTATAAGGACCAGAGTACTTCGCGGATAAGGGATGACCTACAAGGGGCAGTAGAATCAACACCTCCTGACCCACGTGAAACTCCCTGAGTTTAACCTTGAGGTCGTACCTGTCCTTCATGAGGGCCTGAGAGCTAGTCAAATTACGGCCAGCCAACTCCAGACTGCGCAACATCCGTTCTCGACTGTCGGGGACATACTTGAGCATAGAACAAGGTTTATCTGCACCCTCCCATATTTCTTTAACCATAAGGAGAGGCCCTCTGACACGGTGTCCAAAGACGAGCTCATTAGGGCTGAATCCCAAACTTTCCCCAGTTACCTCCCGTGCAGCAAACAAAACATATGGCAGGCCAAGATCCCAACCTTTCCCACTTCAAAGCAACAATAACGAAGCACAGATTCCAAGGCTGAGTGCCATCGCTCTGACACACCTTGGCTCTCCGGATGATACGCAGATGACACAACCGTAACAATCCCGTGCTGCGGCACTGCTCGAACAATGAGGCTAGAAGTGAAGTTGATCCTTGGTCTAACTGAATCCCCTGCGGGTAACCATACCGGGAAAAATACTCTAGCAAGATTCGGACCACTGTCTTCGCTGACCCATTTCTCATAGGGTACCTTGTTACTACCTCCATGATGGTCAGGGGATACTTGGAAAAATCTCCCGACAGTGCATCACTGTTCTCCTTCAACTCGACAGCACCGGTACCACATTCAAGAACCTCCGGGTCTTCTAAGTGCAATTTACGAATGTCCGAAGGAGCAAGCTTATCTAAGTGTTTGCGAAACAACTCATGGCCCCCTCCTACACTGAATTTAGCCTCCCGTTACTCTCTCTCTGTGTATCGTTGCTGTCTCTTCGTCTTTTTAAGCCCATCCTCTGCCTTCTTACTAACAGTTAATGGGTCTTCTCCAGACTCGAAAATCGGTCCTAATAATGAGTCCCCGAGAATGTCCGCTAATACTAAACTCTCAACAGCATCAACTTCCAACCCCTTCTCGGTACCTTTCCTCCGCTTGTCTAAAGACTGTTGACCAGAATGTGACTCCCTGGATGCAAGAGATCTGGTGGCAACACACGCCATAGGTTGCACCGGACACTTCTCAACCCACTCCTGCTCCTCCCTACTCACGTCGGCCGGCTTCTCGGCAACGACTAAGGGTGGAGCCTCAGAAGTAGACCCCGCAAAGTCGTTGCCGAGAAGGAGGTCGACGGCCCCAACAGGTAACTTCTCCACAATTCCTACATCCAGGTCACGAGTCACACCATCAACTTCCATCTTCATTCTTACAAGCGGGTATGACCTTGTTGCATTAACTCCCTGAACCACAACCACCCGCGCCGTATTTACAGGTTTATCAGTGAAATTCCTCAACAATGTTTGCGATGCCCCAGTGTCACGCAAAATTCTCACCTCATGTCTTCTACCCCCCCACTCCACACAACCAAGTCCCCTGTGGTCACTAAAGGCATCACGGACAGGGAATAAGCCTTCCGGATCCTTCTGCACTGGCAGTGTATTTACCTCGGAAGAAATGCCTCTAACAAACTCCGATGTCCTCTTGAACACTCCAATGCCGTGAGGAAAAGACACGGCTGCCGGAGGAGGTCACCTAGGGCACTCATTTGCCTTATGACCCTCCTGGTGGCACTTAAAACACATAAATTTCGGTTTCGGCTTATACTGTGATGTAAAAAAAAACTGACTTTTCTCATACGGTGTGGTGTTAGGTTTGGATTAAGTTTTAGTGTCATTGCTCTTTTGTTTAAATGTGTCATTGCTATGGGGAGGGGGAGTATAACGGTCCCTAGCACTTGCATCGTACTTCTGTGAGGACCCGCAACCCCGAATCAACGACAGCCGTCGATCAGCCATTTCTGCTGCTTCGACTAGAGTTCTTGGGTTTTTCTCCTTTAAGTTCAAAGTTAGATCACCGCCCGTGCTCTTAAAGAACTGCTCCAACATCATTAACTGCTTAACTCCATCAAATGTTGTTACCTTCTCAGATCGGAGCCAGTTCCCCATAGCATCGGACAAGTCCCGGGCATGTTCCAAAAAGGTGCTATCTCTTTCCTTGGTTACACCCCGGAACTTCAAACGGTACGTTTCTGGTTGCAGTTCGTAAGCCCTCAGGACAGCCTCCTTGAGATCCTCATACACAATACATGACTCAAAGGTAACGCATCGTAGGCTTTAAAACCCTTGCCTATTAATCTAGAGAATACAAGTGCTGTCCATTTATTCTCTGGCCACTGGTGTTCCTGGCACTTCTTCTCAAAGCGTGCAAAAAATTTTGTTACACCACTCTCATCAAACACCGGAACCAGTTTCAATAAGTGTGAGAGAGATTGATCATGAACACGATTACCAGCCCCAAGTCGCTGTCCCGTTGTCTCTACTCGCGACTTCTCTACGTCCATGTCGGCACAGTACCTAGTCGACTCTAAATCAGCTTGGATTTTTGCTAGCTCTATGTGCTGGTGACTTTTTCTCTCTTCTATCTTGGCTCTCTCTTCTATCTTGGCTAATTCTATTTGCTGCTGATGCTGATGCTGAAGCTCACATACCCTGATAGCCTTTCTCTCTTCGATCTTAGCTAATTCAAGCTGATACAATAATTCTGGAGTTAACCCTTGAGGAGGTGAAGGTGCTACAATGTTTGAAATTACCGGTGGTCCCCCCAGGGGCAACCCAACCTGCCAGTCACCACCCAACTGTGGAAGCGTACATGGGGTCGGCAAACTACTGGGATGGCTGGGAGTCGAGTGTAGGGGAAGCATGGCCGAAGGGCTCTGAGCACTCAACCCATCTCGCTCACCAGTCACCCTGCCCAGTACACACGTTATCAGGTTATCCCTGGTCATGCTGCTAGTACCCGCATGACCGATAGCTGTGGCCAGGCATTGAAGACCGTACCGATTCATGCCCTCCAACCGCTCGGCAGTAACAGGCCATTGCAAAAATATCCTAGCATCCTCCTCACAGTTCACCTGATTAACCATATCATCATACTGCTCTTCCTCAGTTTCGACATTACGTACTGTGTCTCCATTCTCCTCTGATCCGGTATAAGACATGATGCTCACAAAAATTTCCCACCTCAATATTCAGAAAAGAAGTACCCCAAACTCTTATACCTCAATATTCACACAAAAATTCTCGGTAATACTCAAGGGCTATACTATGTTGCAAAACAAAATTATTCTTGCTGATCCCCGCAAAATATTCTCCAAAACAACAAATGTTCCCTGCTAATAAATGTAGGTTCACCAAATCCTAGGTAAGGTCGCCATTTGTTACGACTGAGGTTTAAATATATCAGGGTTCTTATTCATTGGACTAGTAATGGCATAAATGCTACAACGGAAAGCGCTAGATCCAACCTCTGATGTATATTCCCAGTGAACAAAGAACACAAATACTCTTCAGAGTTCTATATGCAATAATAGGTTATTAAACTCTCAATAAATGTGCGTCTACTCTAGGCTTGATGTTATGTGAAAACAGCCTATTACTACCTATAACCGAAGGTGCTTGGTTATGGTATGCAAAGTAAGGTGGTAAGAGAAGTTACAGCTTACGTTACTTTAATCAATAAATGTCAGGCACTCCTGCATGAAAGAAAGTGCACTAAAGTCCTTCAACACCAACAAGGAATCATCTATAAATGTTAGATGCTATCAAGATGCTCGAATCGGAAATGGAACCCAAAAAGGCAGGCAGCGGAACAATGCTTGTGCAGGCTATGCACACAAAAAGGCAGGAGATATAATGCAGTCGGAGCCAAGAATATCCTAAACGCCACAACAATAATAATAATCGCCACGACAATGCAGTATTCCTATCAACAAAAAGAGCCTAAGTGGTTTGTCTCAATACATCAAACTAGGCTGCAAAATGCTTGTGTAATCATAAACGGGTATGCATAAAAAGAGTAATTGGTTTAATATACTTAACCCTTATTTAGCGGCGAGCAACATAAGTCGAGTTAAATAAAGCTGGACTATGTGGCGGCGCTCGACATAACTCGAGTGGCAATTTCAGCACGTAATGTGGCTGAGAGAGAGAGACAAGTGGTGGCAGGAGACTATCGAGCGTATGACTGCTCCAGACCACCGCGGAGAACCTACTGACACAAATCTCAGCTCCCTCCTCCCTCTCTCACTCGCTACATACTCAATTATGTACTGAAAGTACCGAATTACCTGCTTTTTGCACTCGCGTTGCACGGTTATTGCAAGAAAACTATCCATTATACAAGGATCGTTATGGTGTCATTCGAAAGCTCTGTTTATGCCCTTTCAGGGATAGGTACTTGTTTTACGTTCTGGGTCTTATTTAGGCATGAAAATGATCACGTAAACAGCCCTATTTTGGCTAAAAACACCCCGCTGTGCGGTACACATAAATAAACCGCATAGGCCGCTCGTAAGGTGTTAATGTCTACTTTGACTGATAAAGTCTAGCTAGAGTCAATGATACGAGATACTGGTGCGCATTGCATGCCGCATAGCCTAGTGCAAATCTCAAGTCTGTGCATCAAATATTACGTTATAATGAAGCGTAGCTCTCTTGAGAAACCTTAATACTGAAGTATTAAGCGTTCTCCTGGCGTACCTCAAAGACAAACAACGAGCTTAGAACAGTGCAGAATGGTATAGGCAAAAAGCCCTCATTTGTGCATGCTCTACTCTCAATGGCACACAGACTAGAATTTACCCAATCAACTCTAGTTCTCAGGTATGTCGTGCAGCATTTAACTAAAGCCAGCACCCATCGGAAACAATACCTTATAGTATCAGACTCCTAGTCTAGCATTATCTAATCCAGCAGAACACTAATAATTATAGGAAGCGGTACTGAACAATATGAATGCCAACCAATGCTTCGTGATCAACTTTTCTTAACAACTAAACATACATGGGTTATATCAGACCTTAACGCACAATACAACTGGCCAGCATGAAGCTGTTTATGCAGAGTTAACCAGAGGGGATATAATATTAATTAAAGGTGGTGACAAGTATGGAAAATGAGAGAGATAGGCAGAGGAAAAGGTTCTCAGGTGCGGAGAGGGGAACAGATATCAAAGGGATAAGAGGGATGTGTTCTAGAAACCAGATCTGAGGGAGAAAGTGGCGAGGGAGCTGTATATATACTAGCACTAGCTCGAGCCGCGTGGGAAAAAAGCGGTAACAAGTCCTCTAACCAATACTAAAGAAGCTAGCCAAACATGACGTCACAAAGCATGGTAAAAAACTCCCTCAACGAATCCCCACGAGGCCAGCCAGCTATGACGTCATCGAGTATAGCAAAACACTACGCGCCTCCTCTCACTCTGTTCTACTCTCTCTCTCTCTCTCTCTCTCTCTCTCTCTCAATTCCTATCATTACTACTTAATGATAAAACATATACTTTGCAAATAAATATATAAAGCCTTGACATGGGTGAAAACAAAGAGCCTTTCTGGACTGCCCATGACGCGAGCTTTCATATGAAACAAAGCACACAACAATACACCAACTGTCGCCACATCCACTGCCCTGGCGATCCTAGCGAGTCACTGTAGGACAAGCCATGCGGTTCTAACGGAGTGGTTAACGTCACAAGTAGGAGTCATAAATCATCCAAAAGGGATCCTCCGGCGCGAACGGACTCACAGCTGTCGCCGGAGCCTGGTACCCCGCTCTCTGCATCTACCCCATCCAAGTCTAACGTCCAATCTGACAGGTCGGGGGTGGAATCAGAGAATGTGGTGGAGGATGCCCCGGCGGACATTTCATCACCTGATATTCATGCTTTCGCTACCAGGTCACGTGTGTCAGCCTCAGATTTAGGAGTATCATACGGAAACTATAAAATGTTAGGGTGCTCGGGTGAGGGCTCCCAATTGGGGAGTATACCAGGCTCGCAAGCGAGTAACAGCCACAGCCAAGGTGTATGGCGATACTCACAGCCCTGGCAGAACGGCACACATCCTTTTGTGACGCAAGTAGTGGCTGACGTCCACCGGGTTGCCGATGTACCATCTTCTATCCCAGATCTAACATGACGGCATGTGGAGGTCCCGGCTTCGGCGGGATCTTCCCATGAGAGGCCAGACTTAAGGGATGAAGAACAGCGTTCTCTGGTCTCAGAGATGGAAGTTGAAGAGTCAGGTCACCACCTAGAAGACTCTCAGGGTACTGTCGAATCTCCACGGAGGTCGTCATCTGATAGGTATGTAACTACGGAAGAGATTGATTGGTTACTATTAAATGCTCTTTATAATTTCTTTGGCCCTACGCCAGAAACTCCTACAGTTGGTATGGGAGCTCCCGCAACGTCAACGAATGTGCGACCTCTGGCTACATCCATTGCTTTAGCTAAAATACCTAACCCTCCTCTTGTGTCAGATTCAAATTCCAATGTGCCGGGCACAGCAGCTCTCACTACTTCCAATGTGCGGGTCATATCAAACATAACTCCCCCCCCCCCCCTTTAGACAAGGCACCAGTCAGAAAAGTAGCTATGCCTCTTTTATACGGGCCTGATGAGTCATGGGTACCAATGTTACCAACTAAGCCAGAGGCAGCACAAGCTACTATTTCGGGGGAGCTCCCTGTACCACATGAGTGGGTAATTCAAGGCAATAAGTCTAGAAAACTCAGAGCATTGGATAGTCAAGGAGATGATTTAGATGTTCATATTAAGGCCATTCCCAGTTATTATATCCATGACTTTTTTGTGTATGCATCAACACCAACCCTACCCCCTGCCTCAGTTTCAAAACTTTTTACTGACTGGACTAAGACTGATGGCTTTAACGACGTCAAGGCACTATCTGCTTTGACGCCGGAGTTGGATATGTTTCCGGTCACAGACTCAGCCTCTAATCCAGTCTTGCAGGTGGGGCAGTTGGGTACGGGACCTTGGGTGGACTGGGAATCAGAGGCTCAAAATGTTGCCACTACTTTCACTACAAAGTCTTCTCACCAAATCCCTCAAGACCACCATACTTGGTTCTCTCTTCCGGTTTTTAGTGCCGGAGGAGTCCCCTCTGCTTTGTTTGATTTCTAGGCTGCCCCTAAAATCAATTTGTGCGAATTAACCCCTATGTGTCGGCGCGCAACATAAGTCGAGTATAATAAATCTGGACTATCTGGCGGCGCGCGACATAGGTCGTGTGGCAATTTCAGCACGTAATGTTGCTGAGAGAGAGAGACAAGTGGTGGCAGGAGAGTAGCAAGCGTATGACTGCTCCAGACCACCGCGGCGAACCTACTGACATGAATCCCACCTCCTCCCTCCCTCTCTCACTCGCTACATACTGAATTGTATGGGGAAAGTACCGAATTAAATGCTTTTTGCACTCGCGTTGCGCGGTTGTTGCAAGAAAACTAGCCGTCATAAAAGGATCGTTATGGTGTCATTGGAAAGCTCGGTTTATGCCCTTTCAGGGATAGATACTTGTTTTACGCTCTGGGTCTTATTTAGGCATGAAAATGATCACGTAAACAGCCCTATTTTGGCTAAAAACACCCCGCTGGGCGGTACATATAAATAAACCGCCTAGCCCGCTAATAAGGTGTTAAAATATCCGTTTAGCACGCCTTCCCCAGCTCACCTAGAACGCGAGTTTAGGTTAAGAGGAAAAGCGTTTAGACTGTTTTCACAATATATTGTTACCCAGCAAGTAACAAAGTCTTTGTTACGCTCTTCTCAGGCAATCGAAACTGCGGAAGTCAGGAAGGCCATTGAACTTTCCCGGCGCTTGCTTCTCCAAACTTCTATTCAGTCTTTAGGAGATATTCGGACGGCCTTATTAGAGGCGGTTCGAGCAAGGCAGGATCTGAGGATGTTCTTAGTAAAGAAACTTCCTGACCGTATTGCAAGCCAAGTAATTCTGTTTCCAGTTCTAACCCCTTCTTTGATTTCTCCAGCAGTTTGGAAGACTGTTTTCAATATGGCACAAGCATTCAAACAAAGTCCCTCTCAACCTAAGAAGCCTACCTTTACTTTCCCTAAACCCAAACCAGTTTCGAAAGCTCAAGCTAGTGGGTCGAAGCCTTTTCATCAGCCTAAGTCCCCTTCCACCCAGGGTCAGGCTCAAGTCAGGTATAAACAGGGTAAATTCTCAGGTAAAGGCCACAGGTTTCACCAATGACCAGGTCAGGGCCCGCCTCCAGTCAAACCCAGCCAGTCATCCAAGAGTACACCACCACCAGCAAAAAACTAAGGTCTCTCTCACTCCCGGGGCCAGTCAAAGGCGTGTTGGAACAGATAGTAGTCCAGCCGGCGAACCCCAGTCTGCTAACTGGGTCATTCCGGGCGTGTCATAAGGCATGGCCATTAAGATCATGGGCGAGGACTGTGGTACGGAAAGGCATCACTTGGCAGTGGCTCCGGCGACCTCGCTTACGTCAGCCGACAAAGGCCAATCATGTTTCTTTAGAGGTGGAGTCACTAGTTCAGGAGATGATTACCAAGAGTGTCATTATCCCAGTCCCCCCGACTTACCCGGTGTTTACATCCAAACTATTTCTAGTACCAAAAAGGGACAGTATTCAGATGAGACCGGTCGTAGACCTGTCTTATTTGAATCTCCACATTCACAACGTGTCCTTCAAGATGCTGACAGTGAATCAAATCAGGCTAACACTTCCGCCGGGAGGGTGGATTTGTTCATTAGACCTGACAGACGTGTATCGGCACGTCCCGGTCAACAATTTCTGGCTTTAAGAATAATGCATCAGACTTATGTCTTTCAAAGGATGCCGTTTGGATTGAACCTAGCGCCACGCATTTTCACAAAATTAGTCCGGCAAGCCCTGATGCCCATTTTAGAATAGGGGATCAGGATCTTGTGGTATCTGGACGACTGGCTGGTGGTGGCAGAGACAGAAAAGTTATGCAACACTCATGTCAACATTACGTTAAACCATGTCAAATCTCTAGGATTCAAGGTCAACTTGGTAAAGTCAAACCTTGTTCCCTCACGAGTAATTCAGTGGATAGGGCTGGTCTGGGACAAAGCGTCTCTCACTCTAAGTCAGAGTGTGGACAATCGAAACAGATTTCGCAAATTTTGTTTTATGTTTCTCCACAGTCTGACTACGGCACGGAGACTCTGGGAATCTCTAGTCTGTTCTCTCAACTGGGTTCAACTAACTGTGAAGTTGGGCCGGTTGAAAGTCAAACGTTTAATCTTGGAGGGCAACAAATATTTCCCACTATTACCGGCGGGAACATTGTGGCCTATCCCAACATTAATACACAGCTTACTAGCGGTCTGGGTGAAGAGGGAAGTGTTGCACTCAGTCATGCCATGGACCTCTCCTCCGCCGACGGTATGGGTGGACACGGATGCATCAGGGATGATAGGTTGGGGCTTTCAGTCAAACCTCGGGCATCAGGGTCAAGGGCTTTGGTCCCATTCAGAAACCTCCCACATAAATGTAAAAGAAATACTAGTCTCCTTGTATTTCCTTCAGGTTCACGGCTCTACTTTACGGGAAAAATCGGTGGCTTTCAGAATGGACAATCTCAATGCAGTTCACTGTATTCAGAAGCAAGGGTCAACGAGGTCTCGGAAGTTGCTAGACGTGTCAGAAAAGATTTTTGTTATAGCCGACAAGCTGAACATTCATCTTCATGCATCATATCTCCCAGGCGTAGCAAACGTCTGGGCAGACGCTCTGTCTCGGAGACAGAGCACAACGGTAGAGTGGGAACTCAAGCAGAACATTTTCGATCAAATGATTGCAGAGCCTTACCGTCCACAAGTGGATCTGTTTGCGTCAGAGGAGAATCACAAACTCCCTCGGTACCTCACACGCCGGACATTAACGCCGGCGGGGTGGCCCGACGCATTGGTGACGGATTGGAACATGTGGAGTTCCATTTATCTGTTTCTTCCACCAGACGCTTCGGTAATGTGCCACGTAGTCAACAAACTACAAGATTATCGAGGCTTAGTCTCGTTAATCGCGCCCCTGTGGCCGGCGCAGTTGTGGTACCAGCAATTGATAACGTGGTGCCCGAATCCGGTGTCGCTCCCGGTCGGGTATTTCCACTTAGACATGATTGGCAACCTAAAAACCTCGCTGACTTTTGCATTGTGGACATTCAGGAGGCCAAGTGGTTAACGCCGTATGGTAGAACCGTGACAGATAAATTTTTGAATCAGTACACAACAATCTACCAAGAGGCAATATCAATCTCATTGGCAGTCCTTTACTTCTTGGATAGTTAGAACAGAACAGACAGTACCTTCGGTGGCATTAGTGTTTAATTATTTAAACTATTTGTTTGAACAGAAACATCTATCTGTAGTGACTCTAAAAAATCACTTAACAGCTATCAGGGTGCCATTCTTTGACCTTACAGGTCTAACCATACCACAAGCGGAAGAAACAGGTTTCATGAGAGCATGCTTCAAACTCCGCCCACCTCCCCGTCAGCTCATGCCTACCTGGTCTCTTGACAAGGCGTTATCTTTGCTTCATTCCCGTCTGTATCAGAATACGGCAGATTTTGAATTACTATTTAAAAAGGCTGTGTTCCTTATGGCTTTGGCAACGGGTAACAGGGTGTCTGAGCTGGCGGCGATGAGCAACACCCCTAATTGCATAAGGTTTGGTAGACTAAATGATTGCATTCATATTGCACCTTCCCCAGGGTTCATCGCCAAGAACGAACATAGTGAACATGTATTCTCAGAGTTCACGGTGCCGGCGTTGAAACGGGGTAAAGTGCACCATAATTTGTGTCCTGTACAAGCTTTAACCAAATATATGAGAGTGGCACCTCTTAACCGACAAGGTGCTTTATGGGTATCGAGTACAGATAAAAGATTAATGAAACGAAAAATGGCTTCTCTGCTAGTCGAAGTCATTAAAGAGAGTAATCCCGGCGTAGTGGGTAGGGCCCACGATTTACGCAAATAGGCAGTAACTTTACGTTTACTAAAAAAAATGTCTGTTGAAGACATAGCTACTACTTAACTATGGGCTTCAAATCATACGTTTTTGACTCGATACCTGTCGGTAGCACTAGACAAACCATGAATGCCGTGTATAGCGTTACGGCAAAGGGTCTAGAGGGGTCTCTAAGTCACTATTTGTTTAGGTTAAGAAAGAGGGGGGGGGGGGGGGGTGCAGTCAGTGTAACATAAGACACCCTAGACCCCGCCGGAGGATATGTACAGAGTATACGAGCTGTGATACAATGTATAAGTGTTGTGATTAAAATTTATCTGTAGTAATGCCTACGGGAAATGTTGTTGAAGTACAATGGATGTAGTACAACAATGGTTTCTTTCAGTGGGGTACACTGTTGAAGCAATTTAATTTTAAGAGTTCTCGGTAGTTGCAACTACGAGTAGCATTTTAGTAAGTACATCTGCGATAGTACAAAAATTTATTCTATTTTTGTGTCTAATTTTAAGGAATATACACATTAGAATAATGGGGTTTATATGTGCACATGTAAACATAAAGTTTTATTTTTCACCACTTAATTTAAGTGGGGTGCCTTTAACTTTCAGATCTGGGAACAGATTCTCATAGTTACCCTTTTGTCCTCAAGCAGGCTTCTTTAAGCACGCCCCTGCTTGTACCCCTTTTTATATGTTGTATAGAGTTTATACATAAATATATTATTTTTTACAAAGTAAGAATACTATGTGGTTGTTTGATTATCTGCCTATTCTAGTTGCAATGGTTATGATATGATTGCGAATGTCCCCCTCCAGTCTTTGATATCAGGCATAATCGTCAATGATGGAGGGGCCACTAATAAATTATAGGTTTGACTCCTGCATGGAGATAAAGAAAACCTAATATTTAGTAGTGGCCCCGTAATCATTGACGACTGGGGCCCTCCCGACCATCCCCTTCCCATTCGTTGCTGTATTAAGGATTTTGTTATACTTGATATGTCAGTGAAGGCGGAAAGATGCGCTAGTCAGCGTCTGGTCAAAGAATCCACAGAAGTACATCCACGGAGTATGGAAAGCTTATGAATAGTTATTCTTATTTATTGATTTTTTTATTTGTTACAAAGTTTTTTCGTAGTGAGAACCCAATCATAAAGACGAACCATGAGTGATTTTGCGTGTGCTTATGATGAAGGTTCCTCTGAGCTCTGCGGCGGTAGATTCAAACTACGCGTATGAGCGTTTGAAGAGGTAGCCTTATGTAATAGGCATAATCGTCAATGATTACGGGGCCACTACTAAATATTAGGTTTTCTTTATCTCCTTGCAGGAGTCAAACCTATAATTTCCACATCTCTCATTAAGGGGCGTCACCTTCTTGTTTTTATCTTTCTCTCCTTTTCTCTCTTTCTCTGGCTTGTATCCATTCGGCCCCATTTAGCCAACTGTTTTAAGACGTTTATCCCCATCTAGGTGTCATTTCTTCCTGGCGAGCAATAGCGAGCCAGCATTGTATGGAGAAATCCGGCTTCGCCGGAGAATTTTTTCTATCGAAAAAGGTACAAATTTAGCTTGCTGTCAAAACCAAAAAATATATATTCTGGCTCGATACCGCTCGCCTGGAAAATATTGACACCTGGATGAGGGTAAACGTCTTAAAATAGTAGGCTGAATGGGGCCGAATGAATACAAGCCAACGAGAGAGGGAGAGAAAGAGAAAACAAGCGAGGTGGGCCCCCTTAACCCTTTCTGTACCGGCGACGTCTTTTTAATTCTATTCTAGCTACGTTTAGACGATTTTGTGAAGCTTAGGAAAGGATATATGGTAGCTAAAAGGGTTAATTAAGATAGTCTGTGATCTTTTCATGGGTAGACGTCCTTCCTAACCTGAATAAAATCGTCCAATAGTTGCCAGGATATGATGAAAAGGACGTCACTGGTACTGTATGGGTTAACCCCTTCAGCACCATGACGCATTTTGTGACCTCTGATTCTGGCTAAAAGTTGATGATTGTATGCAGTTTCAGAAGGACCTGTATTACGAAGTGGGTTTATTGAAATCCTATTTACCCATTTGAGTCGTATAGATAGACTACAAACTAAGGGAAATGTAGGAAGTTACGTAATGGGGGTAAAGGGGTTAAGTGAGCCAAGATTATCTGTTAATAACATCGAGTAACCTATAGAAGGTTAACTGCTAATTCAATTGAGTGTTAGCTGTTAATACAATCAAGTAAAATATGTATAGTTAGCTGTTAATTCAATCGAGTAAATATATACAGTATGATTAGCTGTTAATTCAATCGAGTATCGTATAGAAGATTAGCTGTTAATTCAATCGAGTATAATATATAAGATTAGCTGTTAATACAATCGAGTAAAATATATATAGTGCTGTTAATACAATCAAGTAAAATATATAAGATTAGCTGTTATTACAATCGAGTAAAATATATAAGATTAGCTGTTAATACAATCGAGTAACATATACAGTAGAAGATTAGCTGTTAATTAAATCAAGTATAATACAGTATATTAGATTAATTGTTAATTTAATCGAGTAAAATATATGGTTTTCTGTTAATTCAATCGAGTAAAATATTTAAAATTAGCTGTTAATTCAATCGAGTAAATATATAAGGTTAGCTGTTAATGTTATCGAGCAAAACATATAACGGACAATATGTATTTTAGGTCACGTATGAGATATAATTATCTATGTGTTGTCTCCAGCTTTGTCTTACAGTATTAGTCACCACAATATATGTCTTTACCGCTGCAAATTAAATTGTTTTCATTAGACTTTGGGGGTTAAAGAAGGGTGGAAGAAAAAATGGCGGCCATCTTGGATCAGTGAAGAACTATTATTTTTCCTTTTTCTACCATATTTTTAGTATTTTGTCATCCTCTATATCAATGCTAACCCAGCGGGGGTCTGGGGGCGGCAGCTCCGAGGTTAGGTTAGGTTGTTAGGTTAGGGTAATGACAAAATATAGTTTTCGGGGGGGGGGGGGGGGGTCATGTATTAATATTGCTAAGTAATGGGTACACATGCATTTGCAGAAGGAAAACAAATACATTAAAACACACTAATCAATAAAGGAACTGATGAGAAAAAGTATTATTATACATCAAACACATATGTGACCTAAAATACATTTTGACCCATATAACCTTAGTGGTTAGTTCAATCGTAACTTTACTTGGGGGAAAATATTGAATTTTATCTGTTGTTGTTGTTGCTGTCTTTGTGGTTTGTTGTTGTTGTTGGTGGTGTTGTTATTGTTGTTGTTGTGAGTGTGTGTGTGTGTGTGTGTGTTGGAAAGAGAGATAGCTAGATATAGAGAGATAGAGAGAAAGAGAGAGAGAGAGAGAGAGAGAGAGAGAGAGAGAGAGAGAGAGAGAGAGAGAGAGAGAGAGAGAGAGAGAGAGAGAGAGAGAACTAAAGCAAGAGATAGATAGATGGATAAATGGATAGAGATATACTTTACGTCCAAACTTTAATATCCATCATATATATAAGCTACATCTAACATTTAACCATTAACATTACATAATTATATCTCTTTTGTTTTCTTCTCGCGAACATGGCTAAATTCTTTTGGTTCAGTCTCAGAGCGCGTGACGATATTTTTTACTATGATCAAAACCGTAATATTATATATATATATATATTTTTTTTTTATGATCGATGTATTTATTTTTAGTTGAGCCGGTGTCACATGAGCCCTTTTTCGAGCAATTTTTAAGGGCAATTATGGCCTGGAAGCTTCCAAAATTATTCTTTATCAGAATTCGACCGCCTAACATATTCTACCTTCTCTCTAGTTACCGATACCAGTGCCAAAATGTCCCGAAATAATACGAGAAAAAACTTGCTCATGGAAAATTGACGGAAAAAACGCTCGTATGACACCACCTTTAAGCTATAATTTCTGACGCGTGAAAGGTCTGTAATTGTTCTCGAATTCTTGCTACTGTGCTGATAGATAATTGTTGTCTATCTGTCTGTCTATCTATCTATCTATTTATATATATGACTATCTATTTATCTTTATGTCTGTTTGTCTTTCTGTCTATCTGTCTGTATATCTATCTATATATCTATCTATCTATACTATGTCTGTGTATATATCTATCTATCTATCGATCTGTCTGTCTGTATATCTAGTTATTGTATCTATTATCTGTCTGTGCATCTATCTATCTATCTATCGATATGTCTGTCTGTCTGTCTGTATATCTATCTATCTATTATCTGTCTGTGCATCTATCTATCTATCTATCTGTCATACCATTGATATAATAATTAGCTTCAATATACTAGTTATGGTTAAGTGACAATGAACCTTTCAGGAGTATATACTGCATTTAATTTGTACAGTCACCCATACAAATTCCGTGGACCTCACCTATTTCAAATTATGGAAGTATATCCTTGAACACGGATTTATCAATACAATTCTCTATGCATCAATTACAAACTGTATTTACTATATATTGAAAAGCCACTTCCATCCAAAAATCAATCCAGATATTTATATTTTGTAGGTATATATACAGTATATATATATATATATATATATATATATATATATATATATATATATATATATATATATATATATATATATATATATATATATATATATATATATATATATATATATATATATATATATATATATATATATATATATATATATATATATATAGTCTTAGCAGACATGATTTATAATAACTTATCTGATTTCTCATATGGGGCTTAACGTCTTCCTTCTCCTCAACCACGCCCTCCATCCTCCCGTTCTCAGGTAACTTCTGTCCTTCATCCTTGTCAAGTCCTCCTTCATCCTCCTCCTTCTGGTCCTTAGCATGTCCTTTATCCTCCTTATTCACGTCGTTGAGTGAGAGGAAACTTGTAGAAGGCGCCGACGGGAGGGCTTGGTCTTCATCCTCAGGGCCATTCAGGTAGGCCGGGTTGTCGAGGCCCAAAGCCCCCTCCTCTGAGCTGCCCCCTTCGTGAGTACGCGTATGGGACGGCATTTTTGACGGATAACAGAGATTCACGGAAAGTCTAGATTATCCGCGAACACTGTATAATGGAATGATGGAACTGTGTGTATTGAATATTATGGATCTTTTCTATGCGATTGTTTGTTGTTATTGTTGTTGGGTTAAGGCTGTGAAGGAAATGGGGCCCTCAAAACCCTCTTGGACGGAAACAACAATTCGAGTATAACTCCTGTCGTCAAGTAGAACGAAGGATACGACAAAAATGTTGGAATTACTTCTACTGTGATCCTTTCTTTCTTATTAATTATTTGGCATATCGATCACTTTGACCTGAATTTGAGTCTTAAGAATCCTTTTTATGTTGCAGAACTGTTTTTGTTGTTGTTGATTATTGTCAGGTCAGGTCAGGCGAATGTCCGGGATTAATGCCTATTACAACGGCTCCCCTTGTGCACTATTAGTTTCTCAGGGGCTGGCCTGTATATCGGCACTGTGTTGTTGCTGGGTTAAGGGCTGTGAATGGAAGTATATAGTAAAGGTGAGGCAAGTAATCAAATTTACCCTAGTGATACGACCTACGCCAAGGCCGATTTTACACTCCAGGTATCCAGTTTAACGTATGGGTGGGACGAGGCGAACACGAGAGAAGGCCTGCCCAATGGCCACTGAGCAATCCTGGTGGCTAACCAAGTTCTCAGTCTCGTGTGTTGATTGGTTGTAGGAAGCCACCAATCAGGCCCCTGAATTCATTTTAGCCACCATGAATCCAGGTACTCATTTTCGTCTGAGTGAGACGGAACTGACAGGGAATGGAGTTTGTTCAACACTCCTGGGCTACTTAAACCCTGGTGGCAAGTCCAGGGAAATTTCACCCACCCCTAGGGCAACATCTGGTCAATGTCGGGCGGTCACCCATCCAACTACTGACCAGACCCTACGTTGCTTATCCTTCTGATCTATTATCAGGGTTGCAAGCGTTAGGCAGGGTTGCCTGTGAAGGCAATGATTCGCTATAAATACTGCGTTACGAGGTTGTTCTGGTTAGTGGTTTCTCTTCAAAATATATCTTAGCTCTTTTGTTCCTCGTTATAATTTACCTCTCTGCTTTATTATACACGTATGGCCTCTGAATGTACTGGCATGCAAATGTTGAATTATCTCTTATATTTGCATAATCTCATTAATAATTTAGCCGAACACATTTTATGCAACTAGGCAAGAAGTAATCAGTTTATTTAAGGGGGTATTGCTTGTTTTTCAGTATATATTCAGTTTATTTAAGGGGGTAGTGCTTGTTTTCAGTATATAATCAGTTTATTTAAGGGGGTAGTGCTTGTTTTTCAGTATATAGTATAGGATATAGGTAAATGTTAAACTTCAGAGGGAAGTGGATTTGATTAAAGACGAAAATCTAGCTTTCAAGCTTAGCCAAGAGGAAATTTAGTCGAGTAAGGGGAAAAGGGAGGAAGTTGATGAACAATTGTATTCATGGCAGGTTGTTAAAAATACGGGTGGGAAAGTCACACTCAAGAAGCAGGATAGCAGAATAGGTATGAGTGTGACATATACATTTTCTCCTTTGAGAGACGAATGTGAGGGAAAAGATAGTCAGGATAAGGGAGGGTTAGACGAAGTGCCTGCCGCCGACGCAGCTCCTACCGCTGACGCTGTGCTACCTACCACCACCACCACCCCCACCACCACCACTACCAAGGGAGCTTCTGCCACCACCAGGGGTTCTCCACTTGCAGCTGCTGGATCCTCCCGAGGGAAATGTAAGTCTGTGTCCCGAGAAGGTAAGTCTGTGTCGATTGTGGGCGACTCCATGGTAAGACATTTAGTTAGGGCTACCCGCACTAAACTTAGTAAGGTTGTGTGTCTGCCTGGCCATGGAGTTGGGAGGGTTTTAGAGAAGATGGACCACATCTTGGAAGATAGTGGAGATAACCCCATTATCTGTCTCAGTTCCGGGAGTAACGATGTTGGTAAGGGTAGAAGTGAGGAACTGCTGCAGCAGTATCGGGATGTGTTAGATAAGGTAAGGATGAAGGGAGGGATCCTGTAGTACTTTGTATCCTACCCAGAAGAGGAGTTCCCAAGGAATGGACATCCAGGGCGATTGGTATCAATTGCCGGTTGGAGAAATATTGCAAAGAAAAAGCAATACCATTCATTGATAACTGGGATACTTTCTATGGTGGAGATATGATGTACGCAAGGGATGGGGTTCATCTCTCACGGTTAGGGTTTCCCACATTAGCTAGTTCTTTAGACAGGGTGGTTGTGGGGTTTTGAACAGAAATATTGAGAGTGTAAAAGAGAGGTTAAATGGATTTTTTTTAACGTCAGGCGAAAGCGATAAGGATATTCAGTCTCATGCTAAAATATATGACAATATTGCTAATGATAGTAGTGATGGTGCAACGGAAGATGGAAATGTAGTTAGAAATAAAGGTAAATTAGGTATAAATAAAAGAGTAAATTGAGAGTATATTACACAAACTGTAGGAGTCTATTTAACAAAATGAACGAACTTAGAGCCCTTGTTATCAAAGAAAATATAGACATAATAGCGCTAACTGAAACGTGGATTAATACAGAAACCAGGCATTTTTTAGCAGAATTTGATATACCAGGATATAGTTTGTTTAAATATGACCGAACAAGTAGGAGGGGTGCGGTATAGCAGTGTTTGTCATGAGTACATTAAAAAGCTGTATTAAATCAGGTATTATACTAAATTAATAACGATAATGAAAGTGTTTGGGTAGTGGTAAACGAAGGTAGTGAGACCATAGTTATTGGGGTTATGTATAGACCGCCAAATACGAGTAGAAATGACGTAACGTCATTATGGGAGGAAATTAAAATGGCATCAAGGTTTAGCAATGTGTGCATTATGGGGGATTTTAATTTTCCGAATATAGATTGGCAGCATCAAATAGGCGACTCTGATTCTGAGGAGTTTATTGAGGTAGTACAAGATAGTTTTTTATTTCAATTCATAGATACGCCGACTAGAGGTAATAATATTCTCGATTTAGTTTTCAGTAACAATGAACATATGATAAATAATGTAGAGATAGGGGACCACCTAGGAAATAGTGACCACAATTCTGTGTATTTTAATATACAATGGAAAGGTAATACCAGAGAGAATACAACATTAATACCTGACTTCAGAAAAGCCAATTATGGTGGGTTAAGAAGAGCCCTATTAGCGGACCCTATGGTCATAAAATTAAGTCGATACAGGTGTCCAAATGAGTGTATCCCTTCTCAGGCAACTGTCATCTTAAGTCAGGAAGAGACGTCAAACTTGGTAGATACATACGATAATTTTATCAAGTCAGTATTCAATGCGCAAAATAAATATATCCCTAAAAGAAAATTTAGATCAACACAGAACCAACCCACATGGATGAATAATAGACTATTGTTCAGAACTTCTAGGAAAAAAGAGAGGAATATATAGAAAAATTAAGAAAGGCGAAATTCACCTACTTGCTTACTATCAGAATCTATCACGACAGGTAAAAAAAGATATTAGGAAAGAAAAAAGAAATTATGAAATTAAGGTTGCCAATGACTCAAAAAATAATCCTAAAGCTTTTTACCAACTATATAAATGCAAGTTTAGAGATGTAATTGGTCCCCTTAAAACTTCGATAGGATAAATGACAGAAAATGATTTAGAAATGTGCAGTACATTAAATAGTCAATTTCTTTCCGTTTTCACAAATGAAAATTTGGCACAGTTTCCAGAAGTTTGTAAGGTATATAGCGATAGTATAGAAAATAGGTTAAGTACGGTTACTATAAGTAGAAATGATGTGCTTAAGGAAATTGACAGACTGAAACCTCATAAATCGCCTGGTCCTGATGAGGTATATGCTAGAGTATTAAAAGAATGCAGAGATGAGTTAAGTTACCCATTAACATTTCTATTTAACAAGTCATTAGAAACAGGTATAGTTCCAGAAGCTTGGAAGCTTGCAAATGTAGTTCCGATCTTCAAAAAAGGTGATAAATCAATAGCATCCAATTACCGTCCCATTAGTCTCACTTCAATCATAGGAAAGCTACTAGAGTTAATAGGGGTAGTTAATAGGTAGTAGGGGTAGGCAGCCCCGCCCAGGGAAGTACTACCGCCAAGGTTTCGGGAGACTCAGGGAATAGCCTGAATTCCATTTTCTCTCCCAGGCCTTGGTAGCGGGATACATATCTTTCTGCCTCACACATCAGGGGTATCAGGAAAACCCTCTTTATATAACATACACATCTAACTTCACGACATTGCCCTACATCGCTATCCTCTATCCATAAAATACTACTCTTCCCACTACATATCATACATGTAACACCATACACTTACCTTATAAATATGGCAGTACAATTGTTAAGAGCAAACCTGGTGGTCCCTCGGATATCCACCCCCGGCAGGGTTGGGTTATTGACACAGGGCCCTCCCGGTCGTCATCATGCGACTGTGTCAAGAGCATTGCAACGTCCCAAAGCTGCTTGTCAGTACAGTTATTTCTTTAGTAATATAAGGGGACTTCACTCTAACATCAATTCTGTACACCAATTTCTTCAAGCAGAATCCCCTACTCTCCTTTTTTTGACAGAGACTCAAGTAACATCCACATCTGACACATCTAGATTTAATTTTCCAGGTTATCAACTGCTCCAAAATTTCAGACCTAAAGGTGGTGTATGTTGCTTCGCAAAATCTGAAATTGCCCTGGAGGAGGTTACTAGTTTCAATTGTCCCTATTTTGATTATTCTATATACAAATTAATTTCTGCTGGTAAATTTAAATACATATGTTGCATCTACCGTTCCCCAAATACTCCTCCAGAGCAAAGTCTTTTTGATTCTCTGTCCTCACAACTCAGTGTCCTCAACTTAAATGCTTCTTCTGAAATCACTGTGTTGGGTGATTTTAATGTCCATAATGTTGAATGGCTCACTCATTCAGCCAGGACTGATGATGCTGATCTTGAATGTGAGCTATTTGCAGACTCATTTAATCTCATTCAACTAGTCAACCAACCCCCCCGTGTACCAGATAATCCTAATCATAATTCCCACCTACTGGACTTATTTTTAACAACCAATTCAGAAAATTATGATGTTACAGTGAGGTCCCCACTTGGATCTTCTGATCACTGTCTGATACAGGCCACCTGTCTATCACCTACCACACCTTCCCACTCTGAACCTGTTTTGGTGACTAAATGGCATTACGATAGGGCAGACTGGGAGGGTCTTCAAGGTTTCTTTATTGATATTCCCTGGACCTCTTTCTTTTCTAATGATGCACACTCCCCCTTGAGCCACATACAAGATTTTGTAAACATTGGAATGGAAACTTTTATTCCTCATCAAAAGTACAGTAAAAGATCTAATTCACCTAAATGGTTTGACCATAATTGTGCTAGAGTAACTGAACAAAAAGCAATAGCCTACAATGCATACACAAGATCAAAAACACATGAAGCCTTTAATTACTTTAGAAACATCAGAAATCATGCCAAAACTGTATTAAACCTAACTAAATCAAACTTTCTCCATAAGCAGGCAAATAAACTTCTAAATAATCCAAATGATAACAAAATATTTTGGTCTACTCTTAACTCATTCAAATCCAACTTCACTACTGCTTCATCCATTCCACCATTAAAATCTCCGACTGGCAATCTTGTAAGTGACCCACGAGGTAAAGCTAACCTTCTTGCAGATATTTTCTCCACCAACTCAACCTTAGATGACATAAATCAAGATGTCCCTGTACTTAATTTTAATTCACCTGAAATTCCCTCACTTAAGATCCACACCAGACATGTCAAAACTATTTTGCAGAATCTCTCAGTAGATAAGGCTCCTGGTCCAGATGAAATTCCTCCAATAGTACTTAAGAATTGCTCCTTGGTGCTCGCTCCTGTATTGGCAAAATTTTTCCGTCTGTGTACTCATACCTCATGCTTCCCAGTACCCTGGAAAGAAGCAAACATCCATCCAGTTCCTAAAAAAGGTGCCTCTTCAGATCCATCAAACTACAGACCAATAGCTATAACTTCCACTCTTGGCAAAGTTTTTGAAATGATATTAAATAATCACATAATTAAGCATCGGGAGAATAATAAATTAATCAGTGATAGGCAATATGGTTTTAGACGATGTCGATCAACTGCAGACATTCTTTGCCTTCTTACGCATCAAATCAACCAAGCTACAGACCAACATGGTGAAACACATACAATAGCACTGGATATATCAAAGGCATTTGATAGAGTCTGGCATCAATCCTTTTTGTCGAAGATGTCACACTACGGCCTTGCATCATTAGTTCCACTAATTTCTTCTTATCTTCATAACAGAAAAATACGTGTAATGGTAGATGGCCTTTATTCTCAATTTCACTCAATAAATGCTGGTGTTCCCCAGGGATCAGTTTTGGCCCCAACTCTGTTCCTCATTCATATCAATGATCTCATATCTACCACTCATAATCCAATACATTCCTACGCAGATGACTCAACACTCCACAGTTCCTTCACATTTACCAATTCTTTCACCCAACCCGATCTTATAAATTCAAAAATAAACACTGCAATTTCTCTGAACCAGGACCTTTCTAGAATTAATGAATGGGGACAAGAGAATCTAGTTTCCTTTAATGCACAGAAAACCAAGTACATTCAATTTTCTAACCGACAGAATCTCACTGACTCCCATATATTTTTTAATGATGTAAATATTCCCACTTCCCCTAGTATTGACATTCTCGGTGTAACATTAACTACTAACTTGAGCTGGACACATTATGTTAGAAGCATTGCTAAGAATGCCTCTAAAAAACTGGGACTCCTGTACAGAGTTCGAGAATTCTTCACTGACGAGCAGTTGGCCGTAATATATAAAAGTCATGTGCGCTCTCAGATGGATTACTGTTCACCTCTGTGGGGTGGAAGTGGAGTGGTTGCATTGAGACAGTGGGACAAAAATTCAAAATAAAGCTATTAGATTAATCAATAACCCTGCAATCACACAGGACCTTCCTACATTAGCCATACGAAGAAACGTTGCATCCCTTGCATTATTCTACAGATATTTTCACAGCAATTGTTCCGAGGAACTTGCTTCAATTGTGCCGCCTCTCCACATCTTTCCCCGTAGAACTAGGGCAGCTGAGAGCGCCCATGAATTTACACTTTCTCCTCCACAATGCAGAACTTCTGCTTATCAGAATTAATTTATCCCCAGAGCTACTACTCTTTGGAATTCACTTCCCTCGAATTGCTTTCCACAAACTTACAATCAACAAATGTTTAAATCCAGTTGTTACAAACATTTTATGAATGGAGGATGCCTTTAGGCACATGGACCTTTTTGTTTTATCTGTGTTTTTCCTTCCTCCGTTCATTGTCTCTTAAAAAAAAAAAAAAAAAAAAAAAAATTATTGCTAGGAAAATGAGAAACCACTTAGAAACATTTAACTTAATCAATTCTTCTCAGCATGGATTCACTCAGGGACGGTCTTGCCTTACAAATTTGCTTAGTTTTTTCTCAGAGGTATATGAAGCAGTAGATATTGACAAGTCATATGATATTATATATTTAGATATCAGTAAAGCTTTCGACAGAGTCCCTCATGAGAGATTGATGAGAAAGCTTGAGGCACATGGAATAGGTGGGGCGTTGTTAGGATGGATTAGGTCATGGCTAACTGGTACGAAGCAGAGAGTCAGCATCAATGGTACCAACTCAGAATAGGGAGCAGTCAAAAGTGGTGTCCCCCAGGGATCTGTATTAGGTCCTCTGTTGTTTATTATATACATAAATGACCTTGATTTAGGTATAACTAGTAGGATAAGTAAATTTGCAGACGTTACCAAAATGGGGAGAAAAATGTATTCAGATAGAGATATAGAGTGTCTGCAAAGGGATCTAGATACCTTACACGAATGGTCAGTAAATTGGCAGATGAAGTTTAACATTGACAAATGCAAGGTATTAAAGATAGGGAAGATGCATACAAATGTTAAATATAAACTAGCTAATATGGAATTAGAAAACTCAGACTGTGAGAAAGATCTAGGTGTGTTTATTAGCAATGATTTGAAGCCTAGAAAACAATGTATAAGCGTTCGTAACAAGGCAAACAGGATTCTCGGGTTCATATCTAGAAGTGTGAGTAACAGAACTGCTGATGTTATCTTAAAACTTTACTTGTCATTAGTGAGACCCCATATGGATTATGTTGTTCAATTTTGGTGTCCTTATTACAGAATGGACATAGATTCATTGGAGAGAGTACAACGTAGAATGACAAAAATGATCCATAATATTAAAACATTTCCGTATGAAGAAAGGTTGAAGAAATTAGGCTTACATTCGTTAGAGAGACGCAGAGTTAGAGGGAATATGATAGAGGTATTCAAGTGGGTTAGTGGGATTAATAAAGGGGACATGAAAAATGTACTAAATTTCAGTGATTGCGAAAGAACTCGTACAAATGGTTACAAATTAGATAAATTTCGTTTCAGAAAAGATATAGGCAAATATTGGTTTGGTAACAGAGTTGTAGATGGGTGGAATAGGCTACGAAGTGATATAGTGGGATCAAGAACGATAGGGAGCTTTAAGATAAAATTAGATAGCCATATGGACGAGATGGGTTGGGTGTGAGGGGGCTCTACCAGGTGTGGGCAATTCGGCGCTCAGCAGACCCCCGTAAGCTTGTGTTAATCCCTGACCATTTTGGTGGGGGCAGTACTCAAGGTATTAGTGAGTTGGGCCTATAATTGGGCCTTGTAATTGGGGTTGGGTGTGACAGGGATCTGCCTTGTATGGGCCGATCGGCTTTTTGCAGACTCCCATTTTCTTATGTTCTTATGTTCTTATAATCAGTTTATTTAAGGGGGTAGTGCTTGTTTTTCATTATATAATCAGTTTATTTATGGGGTTAGTGCTTGCTTTTCAGTATATAATCAGTTTATTTAAGGGGGTAGTGCTTGTTTTTCAGTATATAATCAGTTTATTTAAGGTGGTAGTGCTTGTTTTTCAGTATATAATCAGTTTATTTAAGGGGGTAGTGCTTGTTTTTCAGTATATAATCAGTATATTTAAGGGGGTAGTGCTTGTTTTTCAGTATATAATCAGTTTATTTAAGGGGGTAGTGCTTGTTTTTCAGTATATATAATATATAGTTATATATTTATTTTGAATTTCCTAGCTAGACCTCCATCAAGCTTAAGAAAATAACACCTCCTAGAGCCCCTTTCAAGATAAATTTGTACATTTTTCGGTAGAAAATTTCCCGGCCAAATGCCGGTTACTTAAAACAATTACCGGTGCGATATCGCTCGCCAGGAAAAAAATCGATACCCAAATGGCACGAAAAGTCTAAATATTGACAAATAAATGAGGCGAAATGTATCAAAATCGCCAAACTAACGGAAGGAACGTCTTAAAATCCCAAACTTAATATACTAAATATGAGGGAGAAGGGGGTCCATAAAAAGTGACTACCTCCCTCTTAAGATTTTAGGTATAGATAAGCACCAATCGAGAGTCAACGAAAGGGAAAATAATATATAATAACGAAAGGACTGACAATTTCTTTTGACAATCAAAAAGCGAAAATCTAGCCTCTAGTAGCGAAAACTAACAATTATTAGATGAAAACCCTTTGGAACTTCTCTTTCACGATTTGTTTTTATTCAGTTCAGTTTAACATATATTCAGATTGCATTAATGATATATTGAGAGAGAGAGACAACACTGTACTTATCAGCAGACACGCAATAAGGAGAGGTTCACGTTATGTATTGCAGTTCCAAAAATAGATGGAGGGTCTACAAGAAATGCGCGAATAACTAGACAAAGAAACACCTTGAACAACACAGTATACCGTAGTGAAGATTTGATACAGTTCCAGACAAGGCACTAGGGTCACAGAAAATGACAGTGACGATTAGAAGCACCTTGGAGTATAGTATATCGAAAAGCTGCAGTGGTTCCTAAGCATGCAAGGGGATCAGCCAAGTAACTATATCAAATGACAGAAACGTAAATAGAAGCCACGAACATCCCTCTGAGAGTCCCCGAAAAAGAAAATATATTGAACCAAGAAGAGGCTATACCATTGTCCAAGTAAGTAGGCCAAAACTCTTGAACATTAACCTCTACCGTATAACTCACTAACGAGAAGAGTAATCGAGCTAACATTTGTACCACCTGGGAAGAATCAGTAGGGGAATAGGTGCGGTGATTAACAGCCCATTTGCTCTAGCCCTTTTTTGAGTTACAGAGGTTAAGGATCACGCTTTCTGGACTAGCTATTTGGAAAAGGGTATAGCACAAACGAGTGAGGGCTGATCCCTTCGCCTATCAAGACCTGTGGACCAGCCGACGGATGCACTGTGAATGACTGGGGTGTAATGGCACTGTACTCGACCCCTCCCTCACCAGACTCATGATTTACGACGCCCCCTCCACCCCCTTTTTACCTCCTCCTCCCTCCCTCCCTCCTCCCTCCCGCCTCCCCTCATCTCTCTCCCCCTTCTTTCCTCCCCTCCTTTTTTTTTTTTTTTTTTTTTTTTTTTAAAGACCTCCGTCTACGTATTGTGAAAAACCTGTTATCCTCCGTCAAATTGTGGGGTTGAGTGAGTGAGGGGGGGGGGACAGTGAATGAAGGAGGATGCATGTTTTCCATAATACGTGTTGCTAGCCCCAAACGCGCGAGCAACTGTGGCTTTCAACCATCCGACACATCCCCTTTTATTAATGTGCATCACACATGTTACATGCAAATAAAGTTTATGTTTTGTTTTACCCTACTGTGGAAAGACTACGGATACACCACTCCTGCCGGGGCCTCACGCAGTGGCATGACCCAGTCCTGTCGAACTGAGCTCATGACGCTGGTGGCATTGCCCCAGAGGATAGCCATCCCTAGTCTTTGCTTGAGCCAGAGGGTTTCCCGGGGTTCTCCTGAAACTTCTCTGATTTTACGGCCTATTTCATTCACCATCTTAAGGGTGGTAGGGCCGAAGACTCCTGAAGTTTCGAATGCCAGGGGCTCGAACTGATGAATTCTGGCGATGGCTTGATATTTGTCTCGCTTTTTATTTTCTGCTATCCGGGCGGCTTCACCTGCTTCGTCGGCGTTTTCTCCTCGTATTTTAACCGCCTTGCTTTTCCGTCTCTCCTTACACGTTGTCTTCTCTCCCCTACCAACTCCTCTTCCTTTCTCTCTCCTCCTTCCTACCAGCTCCCTCCTCCCTCTTCTTGCTCTCTCTCCTCCTTCTTACTAACTCCCTCCTCTCCTCACTCCTCCCTTTTCTTTCTATCTCCTCTTCCTCCTCCTCCTTCACCACCACCACCTCCTCCTCCTCCTCCATGAAGCTGTAGCGAGGGGCCTCATTGGTGGGCCCCTCACATCTCTCACTCCCTCATTGGCTGCCTCGCTCACGTGTATTCTGGCTATCATTAAACGATTTCATACAACTTAGGAAGGATCTGTGGGGTAATATAAGGGTTAAGCCTATCTCAACTAACCCTCGGACTTCCACATACCCTTCCTAACCTGAAAAAAATCGTCTAATAATAGCCAGAACACGGAAAAGAAGTGCGTGGTAGTGTCTTGAAAGGGTTAACTATAAGAGATTGTTGGTGTAAGAGGCCTTGGACATTTTGTCTTGGTGTGATAATAATAAAATAGATATGACGATCATTAGCAGAGTGGTTATTGTCCTCTTAAATTGTTATTCGTTTGTTGTTCAACTTTCTTCTGGTTATCAAGGAAGGTCGATTTTCATGAAACTAATTATATATACTGTGTATATATATATATATATATATATATATATATATATATATATATATATATATATATATATATATATATAGTGGTGGCAATAGATTCTCTTCGGGGGAAGCGGAGTCTTATAAGGGCCAAGGTTAAGAGACACAACTTATCTTGTATGTCTTAACCTTGATAAGGGCAAGCAACACTAAGGTGAACACGAATATCTGTATTCAGGTACCAATTACATTTCGACATTAACATATGTCATCATCAGACCTAAAGCAATTTAATCTTAACTTTAGTCACACGTGCTTACCACATAAATGTTTTGATAATGGTAATGTGATAAGCCTAAATATGAATGCAATACGCACCATGGCTGACAGTTAGAATTGAAAAGGTTCAACACTAGTATTTGTGGAAATTGTTTCTCATTTAAGATCTGATCTGATCTACATGGAACAAACTTTCCTCAGAAGTTGTAAACATTTCCTCGGTAGAGCAGTTCGAGAGGAGTGGATAGTATTTTGCACACTCTGTAAGGAGTGTAGTGCACTGAACAATATCTCACATTCGACTTCGAAAATGTCCCCGAAATGGGGACGGGGGGCAAGGAGGTCTTTGATATACTAACTATTATTTTCCTTGTACCACTCGCTCTCACTCATTTAGGCACAAAAGAGTGTTAGCACAAAAAGCAACACACAAAATGTGAGCACAAAAAACACTTCAACACTTTTCCCTCTTCAAAAAAAAAACTCCAATATTTTATAAAAAATAATACGGGTGTGAATGGGGTATATTTCCATTTTTGGTGTAATATTTATTATTTCCCTTCATTAATGTGTGATAGAGTGTTTGCCCGGTTTTGCCCACCCTCCTCCTTCTAGCCAGCCACGAGTGGTGCCATGCTTTCGGATAACACATAGAGAAGAGTTGAATGATGGGAAGAAACTGTCTATTAAAGCCATATGCAAATTCTTTGGTGTGGAACATTTGTAAAGGCGAGAGGGAGATTCGTGGGGGGATCGACAGGGAATAAGACAGGAGGAAGGGGGAAGTGAGAAGAAGTGAGCCGTTTTGTCTCAAGGAAGCCCCTAAGATATATCCCAATAGGGTATCTAATTTTATCAAGTAATGGGAGGGGAAGGAGGCTGGACTTAGTTTGGAAGAACGAATGTATAGAGCCAAGTGAACAGGAACAGAGGGCCCCGATGTCTGCTTGTATGTAATAATTGCTCAATAAGGTTGTGAAAGCTATGCAAAATACTTTGATTCTGGGTGATGAAGGTAGGCGGGGCCAACAATCAACCTGGAAAGAAGATCAGGCCATGTTGGGAGCGGATATTTTCGGCATCCCGTATTTTATGAAGTGCCCCCGTTGAGTATTTCCTGCGATTGCCAGATTATGACTAGTGTGGGGGTAAAGTGAGACAAACACTCGGTCCCAGGTAATATGCCAATGCAGCGTGTGCAAGAAAGGCCGTTTGGTGGAGTAGCTTGTGATAAGGGTGGAGTTGGACAGTGGCCACATTAGCCTTATGTTATATTTTATTAATCATATAATGAGACATTATGTGTGTAGTAATAATGTATTTTCTTAACCCTTACTTCTGTTTGTTGATTATTTTAGTTATTTATTATTTTTTGGTATTTTATCGCTTTGTCTTTGGTCGTAGTTGGGTTTAACTTATTTAGATTTACTAATAATATAACATCGTGTTTGTATTTTGTTGTGCTTGTGCTTTGGTCTCTATATTATTATTCTTATTATACACACATGAGTGTGTGTGTGGTTGTGTTTGCTACCGTTCTCTCTCTTCTATATCGGTTGTTTTTCCTCTCGTTTTTACAATCCTGTTGTGTTCGTGCCTCTGCGTTGTGCGTTGCGTGGGGTGTCTATTTGGTTTATATATACGTGATGTATTGTGTGTGTGCGTGCGTGCGTGGGGAACCGTCATACGTAGTTATTTATTATTAGTATAATG